>JAQIXN010000004.1:0-171334 GCA_034698145.1 Proisotoma minuta | reverse complement strand
TTGGCCCCTATCGTGTTTCGGACAGACGGACAGACGGACGGACACGATGGTTACATAAGCCCTGACTCGGGCTAAAAAGCTGTAGATCGAGATGTAAGATTTTGTACCTATTTACGATATACAAGACTCGGAACTATTTATTCCATAAACAAAGACATATGCCATCCTTCAGAAAGAGGAAAATTTCAAAGCCAAACCGTAGTTTGACTTCATAAGAAAAAACTAAAATGGGATGGGATTTACTGTGTCTTCCTTTCTCAACAAAAATATGAAGAAGGAGAAAGTAAAAAGGGAAAAACAAAAAAATCTGGGTTGTAAAAGGGGATAAAGGAGTGAATATATAAATAGTTGGGTACGAGCCTGTATTTTTGTCGAAATAAAGTCATAAACGTGTCAAATGCGTTTGGATTTAAATGAAAATTGCCACATTAAATAGTTGACAATGTCAACTTGACATCCAGTAGAAATTTTATTCTAATGTTATTCAAATTAGATCATTCAGCCAACGAAGAAACTTAATTCTTCCCTAAATGTCTACTTTCTTTCATGTATTAAATATGCCTATATAGCATATTATATTACAAATTAATTAGACGGGAAATTAATCACGCGTGCTTTTATCGGCATACAATATCGGCATAGGGTAAATTTGACTAGATCCTATTTTCCAATATAATATGAAAAGAATAAGCTTCTCATTATTAACTAGAACGAACAAGCCAATTTTCTTATAACGTGAGAATTTTTTCACATGCTCATTCGCATTCTTTAGATAGATGAGCCGTTTAAATTCAGGTTTCCCCCGAAATTCTCATAAACACAATTATGGAGAAAGTTTTATAGTACACTACAGTTTGTTAAACTTTGTGGAATGAGAAAGTGGGAGAAAGTATGGCAGTAAAATGCTCAATACATTTTGGGAGAGAGGATACAATGGCAGGTGTTAATTAAATTTCCACGAGATTGAACATTAGCTGCCAGAAGATAATGGCAACTTTCCTCGTTTGTTGCACCTAAATATTTTTCATTTTACGAGACGGAATGACTTGCCCCAACACAATGTTTCCGACACTCACTATAGTTGTGTGGAAATATATATATAATTTTAAATGCATCAAAAATTTATGCAAACTCACCCTTATGATTGTAGATAAGATGTTCTATTAAAACTACTTTAAAAACATCTTTAAGTGACATCTAGAAAAATCTATAAATGTACATATTTACATATTAGTCTCAAGTTCTTTGACTGCTAAAGTGGTTTGCAAATAAGTCGTTTGTTGCGTCTTTTTACTGCTAATATACAATATAAGTAATAAAGTTATTTGCATTGGCATTAAATCATTCACTTTCCGTTCACAAAAATGTTGTAATGTAAATGCATTAAAAAATCTTTTAGCGCTTGTTATGAAAATTATTTTTCTTCAAATCAGAGCTAGTATGGAACTTTAATTTAATAAGCTGGTGGTTTAAATGTGAAGGATATGAGAGATGTGAGTATTGACTGATTGATGGGGGCTGGAGGTGAGAAAAGTAGGTGTGCAGAGTCAGTAACAATTTATCACAATCATTTTGGACAGGTTGAGTGAAATGAACCGGCTTTCACTTGCATAACTTCATGGCAGGTAAATATTAAGGTTAAACGATTAATTCATGCATAAAACACACTCCGAGTATCCTAAAATATGAGCTTTTCAAATATTTGCATTTCGTATAGGTATACGTCTGCTCCTCTTCTAATTAATAGCCACATGTTGTACTAGTATTAGCTAAATAAACCAACCCCTAAGTTTTTTTTTCTTTAGCGACATGCGTATTTTATAGATATCAGTACAACAACAGGTTTTTTTTATTATAGTGATTTGCAAAGTTAAATGTGTGCACGTGCAATTCATAAAAGCATTTTCATTGATGTATTTGCACACATAAAGTGTTTGCCATTACATTAATCTGTCGAAAGCTTAACATACAGTTTATATGTCTTAACTTTAAGTACATCTCAACTCAAAGTTGAAAATGTAGTTAGGAGTTGTTTAAATTGACTTGGATTTTTATATTTTAAAGTAAACAAATTTGGGTGGAAATGTATAAGTAATAAAAGCGCTGAGGGGCCACGTCTCAAAAAGTTTACTTGATTGAGTAAAGAGGAAAGCACGTTGGAAACAGTTACAAATGATCCCACTTTTTAGCCCTGGGGTAAGATCATGTTGCTTTCTTCCTTAAAAAGCGTGAAGGGAACATTTCCTCTTTTATACATCATCTTGAGACAAAACTTGAAAATCAACGGTCTGTGTATACACAGTTACATACATATAATATATTTCTAAAGGGGAAAGGTAAATATAAATTTGCTTTATGAAATAACAACTTTAACTTTGGCTTGTACATAAGTAAGAGAATAAGGTAAATTTTACGTTTATTACCACTGGCTATATAATCAACAGAGCACGAAAGGCTGGGAGTTCGTTCAGCTTCTTCATCTTGGTTTGTAGTTGTCAAAGTAGTACTTTTTATTTCACCTAATTTTCTCAGTTATGACGTGAAATGAGAAAAAGGAAGGGAAAGAGTGTTTAAATAACTACTTCCCCTTTGGCTGGATATTTTTATTGCTGTCAGCAAAATAATTTTATTTGATGTAAGCAGATTAGTCGGAGGGAAGGATGAGAATTAAGCATCCAATTGATTTTGCTTGTTTAAGTGAGAGTTTTTCTTTGCTCTGGTTGGATTTATGTGAGGTCGCCAACTGGCTATCCAACAACTTCACTTATCCCAAGCCTCGGCGAAAATCGAGCATTGAAAATGGCAAGACTTTCCCCTTGGGAAAAATGTGGTTAGAGCTATCCCATTCGTTGTGATCTAATTTCAGCCGTCTCATACAACTGGATTTAACTCCAGCTTTGGTTGGATGGAAGGGGGACTGGTGTAATGGCATGTTCTGGCCACAACTTCCCTCGGGCGCCTTGGTTACCTTTGAGTGAATTCTGGACCAAGCTCATAATTATCAACTGAAAGACAAACCCAGATTGGGAATCACGCTCAACATCACGCTTTGTCTCCCTTTCACACTTGCTCCTTAACAACTTCCTTGGCTGGGGGATGATTTCTCATTAGGTGAGAATAAAAGAAAATTAGTCTCCACCACAGCAGATGAAATTAACTTATTAGCCTCATCCAACAAGAGAAAGGATTAAATCCGACTCAGAAAGAGAGAGGGAGGGAGAAAGTACATGGAATCAACTTGTGTGGACTACCGATTTGGATTTGCTGTTAATCAGCCCTAGGACCTACATCAGCCACCCGGCTTACGTCCGCCCTACGTGACATTGGCAAAAGCTTGGGATGACTGACGTGGAGAGACATAAAAGAGTAATTTAAATATGAGAGTGACAATATATCTATCTCCCCGTGACAGTTGCTGCATCTGCAGTGGGACACATAAATATGCAACGTATAAAAATTGGACTTACACTTATAATGATGAGTTGTAAGGACAGAAAAGGGCGTCGTCCAAATCTCACCTTTCTTTGGTGGAAGATGAGGAGTTTACTTATTTATTGGCCCTTTATTTCTCTGCTACTAATCGGATAAAAGTTACTTATTACACACGCTATCCTTTCCTCTTCACTTGATAAAGGAGCACATCCAAGAAAACAAGATTGGTTCAAACCCAATCCTTGTAATCCAACATCTCAAATTCATTAGACAATTTCTCTCTCTCAACTCATCACAAAGATTCTTTGTTTCCTTTGCTTTGTGATGCGGAGGTGGAAAGATGAAAACAGACTTTCAAAGGGAGAAAGTGGAAGAAAGGGCAATTAGTATTTAGACGATAACACACGCTACAATATACAGCTACCACCACTGTCTAAAGCACACAATTTTCTTCAAAAATTGGGAATAAATTGATATTTTTGTACATGCAGTAATCTGTCATTTTCACAATCATAATAGAATGTTCATTGCCAGTCGGAATTCAATTTGCCCATAGGAGAAAGTAATCTCTATTCTTGTTTTGTTGTTGGAGAGAAAGTGAGAGCTCAATAAATGAGGACTGGGAATTAAATTGGAGTTTGGATGATTCGCAGTTTTTCCACACTTCTCTGACTTCCTAATCAACATTAAAGTGAGCTGACACGCAAAGTGTTGAGTGAGCTAAGTTTCCCTTAATAACAATAGTGTTAAACATTTGTTTCTTGGCACTTTGTCCCACAATTGCTGGAGACACTTTCTTTGTGCAGCAACTGACGGCCAGTTCCAAACTGTTGGTACTACAAGTCAGTCATGTGTGGTTACCGGTTAGGAGTCACATACACAATATATATGGATCTAATAGCTCTAAATTCCACACTACTGTACATCCACTTTGGTATCAGAGAGGAAAAAGCAAACTCTTTTCCAATTTGGTAGTGGGAGAAAGAAAGGGAGCGGATGTACTAAACTGTTACGTGTCTCACACTTTTCTCTCATTCGGCTACATTTGTTCCATTGTCTCACGGCGTGCCGCTCTATTGGATGAAGAACACATAAACTCTGTATTGTTTCCTTCACAATGTGACACTCCAGAAGGGCTGAAATTGCCAAAGTTTATTTTATCGAGCTGTACACTGAATATAACGAGGATGGGGACGTTTTCTTTGCTCTACACTTCCAGCATAAATTTACTCTTTCTCTTGTATAAGAGACAATCTTAAAATATTATTATTTCCTTATGTCCCATCTTGTTCCCCTTCTCAATCTCATTAGTAACTCATGAATGACCTGAGATATAGATGCAATTTATGTTCTATGCTAAATATAACCTCATGCAAATACAGGAGGATGAATTGAGCAAGGACACAATTTGTGTGGACCAAAATTAAGTGAACAAGTTGTTAAAGTATGTGAGGGATAAAAAAAGTGGCAAATATTTGAGTTTTGGGTGACAATGGAAGGGAAAGTGACGTGATAAAGGTGGAAGAGTTGTGTGAATAATATAATATATTACTTAAGCACTCACTTTTGCTCATCTATCCCTTTCAACTTTAACAGAAACAAAATTTTCAAAGTCATTTGTGCAAACGACTGACAACTTAGCAAACCCAAACTTTTACTTTGTCCTCTATCGATATTCTATGTTATACATCCATTTCACTCTTGTCATATTTATTTCTGCCCACATCCCAGAAGCAAAATAACTTTTACCAACTTTGTACTCTGATATACTCGACAATAAAGAGACAACCCCTTTTCCAATCATGCAAACAGGAGAAGATGTTAAAATAATATGACGCTGTTTATACAACACTCATATAAAGGAACTCATTGACGCAATTTGAACTTTACGACAAATCATCTTTGTCCCAAGAGCTTTTATAATTTGTTATCAAGTAGAGATTTCCCTCTCTAAGCCCATTATCAACTCTTATAATAATCTCTTGGTCACAATCTTTGAAAAGAGGAAAGTTGGAAGGAGTGGGAGTATTATATACAGGCTAGAAGAAGATGCAAAAGTTAACATAAATTAATTGACTGGGTAGTAAACCTTTAGCACTTTGCAGTTGCCTTTTAATGCCTCCGTTTAGTTCCACCTGATTGATTTATAGGTGATGTTGATTAATATGGATTAGGCATAAATGGAGGTGCATGAACCATTCAATGCAATAGTTTGTTATTATTTGCTGTTGATCGTTTTACTACTACACTCTCCTCCATAAAATGTAAATGGATGTGTCTCATAATTGCAGGCATTCAATTTATTTTTTTTGAAAGGGCTGAATTTTTGCTAATAACCGTTAAGTATGGAGGGGTTAGGTGGATTTTGTGATGGTATTGAGGTATTTTACGGGGGGAGTAAAATAAATATTTCCACAAGATGCTGTTTGAGATGGAAGGATGAAACAAACATTGGGTTAACTGTTGAGAATCATTGAGATATCTCACCATGTGGAGCAAGTATCAACAACTTTATTCGGGCCAAAGTGGAGATGAAAATGGAGCCATTGGGATATGTTATGTGATGTAGGCAGGGACGAAGCAGATTTGATCGTCTACACTTTTCTCCAAGGGAACTCTGTAAGGTCGTTCTTAACTTGTCTTCAAATTATTTTCTTATGTGCCCCATCGGCTTAAACTTTTATGTTTTAAGTTTCCCATCTCTTATACAACGAAAGTTAAAGTGTTCAAATAATCTTTTATGTCATTCTCCTTTCCCCATCCTATTATTACCACAAATGCACATTTCCACCTTATATCCACCAAGACGCTTATTGTTATGCTCAATATCAAAGAGTTTCTTTTATTGTCCATTGGAAAAAGGATGCTAATTAAACAAAAACATAAGAAGTATGTATATAAGCAGTCTGAAAATTATTGCGTGATCCTTATGCTAATTTAATGGGCACCTTGAATTGCTTTCTCTTTATGCCCTATTTTTAGAAATTTTTACTTGGCCAACGTATTATGCAAAAGAATGAATGACATATAAACTTTTATAAATGACGAGAGAGACAATGAATGAAAAAGTTTTATGGCTCCATATTATTTAGACCCCATAGGGTATCAATAGGTTTTAATGCAATGCACCACAGACGGCACCCCCCGAAAAAGAAGAGGTCCTTTGGTCTTCATCAAATGTGGAGATATTAAATTTTATTCTCTACACAATAAAATTCATTCCACAACATGTACAGTTCTAATAACAAACGTTGAGAATTTGTACATAGTCAACAATTTGCTTCAATTGTCAGAGGTTAAACATATTTGAATGTATGCATAATAGCTGTATATTGAATTTCATAGCTATTCCACTGAACGATCATTAAGGATATCCCTTGAAATTGTCTTGTGCAATTACTCCCTAAATTTAATGAGTTTTCACTGAGCTGAGAACGTAAATGAGCGTTAATATCATGATACTCCACCAACAATGGTTTGTGTAATGGCTGTGTTCTTTGGCAGAGGGTCAAATCGCTCCAAATATTTTCCAGTCTAACTTTTTCCAACTTTTTCCCTTTTCTTTTCTAAACTGTAACAGGTTGTGTCCGTATTTTATATTCTTCCTTTTTTTTTGAAGGAGTGGAAAACAAGAAATTCCTTTCTGTTGCGGACTAAAATAAATCTCAATACTCTGCTGCTTCTGCATAAGAGTACATAAAGGTTCTTGAGCGGAAGAAACAACATTTTTATGTATTATTTCAACATGGATTGAATTAGCGACCACACGGGGATCCGCCAACTTATATATGGAGAAAGTTATTTGGAGCGGCAGAAAAACAATCTTGGCGTTTTACATAAAAGGTTTGAGTTGCAAATTGCAATGAGCCAAATGTTAAACATATTCCACAAGTAAAAGCTGCTCGGGGAGCCCGTCATTTGAAGATACAGAAAATGTATGGTTGTTGGAGCTGGAAGTTATTACTAAATTAAATTCTTTCTCAAAGCTGAGCTCTCCTTGAGACATGTGAAAGAAGAGAGGAAATGGATGGGAAGCGTTTTTCTCTGCCATTAACGGATTTGGTTTGATTAGGTCGAAAAGAAAGGAGTAATTTTGGTGGGCAAGCTCAGAGACATTAGACCAAAAGAAATATCTACATTGAATCTTTTTAATAAAATGTTAGTATATGAACAGTGGTGTGATCTGTTCTTCTGTATACATCTTGATATTGTTGGAGGAAGTGAGGAGAAAATATGGAAGTAAAACGCAGATGTGCTATTCAAGACTCTTCTCAAAATAAGCAATAAGAGAGGAAATGGAAAGTTTCCGCAGAAGGTGTTTCCTCCAATATGTATTTGGATGGTGGAATGGAGCCAAATAACAATGAAACAACTCAAGAAGAGAGTCTCGCAGAAAGGTGTTTTTAATAACTGAAGCACAGCCATCATCCGCTCTTAGTCTTTCCTCCCACCGCACTATTTCCACCCTGTCTCCCCAATTTTTTTATTTGCTTGTAAGGATTACATATTATCCTTGGAAATCCTTGTAGTAAGTACATATCCTCTATGATGTCCTTGTTTCCAAATGTTGCGACAAGTGCAAGTCAACTTCCTAGCTTCACCAGGATTTATGAAACGTGTCAAAGAAACTTTGAAAGGATATATTCAGACATTCTTTACTATCCAGATACAACTTCCTTATTGTCTTTTCCCCAGAAAATGGCTTAAATTAATAGCCTCATAGCCTGGATATAGCATTCTGACAGAGTCCTTAAAAAATTCAATGAATTGCTTCCTAACAAGGATTACGTGGAAGGAGTGAGTCATCTTTCGTATATTAACTGAATATAATACAAGAGAAAAAATCAAATTCCTCAGCTTTATTATCATTATTTTCTTGCCAGTATATATTCCATAACTTTCAAACCATCGTGATATCAAAGTAGGGAAGAAGGCGTTAAGAGGATCAACAGAAAACAACAACCAAATAAATAAACATTCAATATGTAACGCAAGAGTGGTGTTCCAAAATAGCCTTTCATAAACTACTACAAAAGTCACACATGCCGATGCAATTTGTATGATACAAATCCTATGCAAATGCAGATGGAATTATCCTGAATGGAAATAAGGTGAGTTCAGTCTGTTTTTTGAGGAATTGAGGGATTGATTTTCTTTAATAACCTAACTCGTGGTTGGAATGGGACGTGGAATATAGTAAAAGCTCTTGATTTCGTGACTTTTGGCAGAAAAGGAGGAAGTATGCTATATAATTCACTGTCTCACCTTGTTTTCCATATTCTTAGTAAATAAATTACCTTCCCTTGTGAATATTTCTATTTGTGTAAATGTTATGTCAGTTCACAAGGCATCTTTGTTTTCCCTTTTGGGATTTATTTTCACACAGGTGAACGAGTGCTCTGCCACTCTTTCAACCGAAACATTTATTCCTCTTCCCACTAATGGAACACTTTAACCAAACCCAAATAATTACTATATGTGTATAATAAACAAATATTTATTTTTATATACCATTCCAACACTATGCAAAGTGGTAAACATTTGTTTGTTCATTTGTGGATTGGATGACTAATTATTTCTCTCGCACTCAGCAGAAATGTCCAGTCTTATGGATGGAAGTATTATTATTAATAATAATATTTGCTCTACATTGGAGGAAATTAACCTTTGCTCATAATTTAACAACTTGTTTATTTATTCCACACAGATCTCTGGCAGATTAAATGCAGTTGAGACAGACTTTCTTCAGCACCCAAACTTATGAGATAGTCTCTTGGCTTGTTTGCTTAATTTGTTTTTTTGTGATTTTTCATGGCTTGTTGTGCCATACTTTAAAATAAGAACTGCTGCAAAAATACGTTTATACGAAAAGAGAGTGACTCTTCAATTTCATCCCAGTTTCCTGGCTTACATGCAAACAGAGAATAATATGTACAAGATATTCAAAACGTGAGCTGAATTGTTAACAATCCCCTGAACGCATAACAAAGAATTTGACAAATGTCAAGTATTATATGCAAGTCCACGAGAAAAGTGTGCAAAATGAAGAAGAGAGTGATAGGGCTGATGGTGATAAATGAGCTAAATAAATAAATGCTTTTTCTTACGGTTTATCTCAATTTCCCCCTTGGCTTGCAAAGTATTCCAAACGAAAGATTGAAGAGCAGAAAACTACAACAAGGTCTCTTCTTGAAGAGAAGAGGCGGAGTGAGAAGAAATGTCTGATTTTTGAGACGCGGGGGTCAGTTGAGAATTTGCTATTTTCTCTGTGTTTCACTTTGTTGGGATGTAAAGTTTTTGGTTGTGGTTATGGAATATATTTCTTGGCTACTACCCCTTCCACTGATGTTAGTGGCTGGATTTAGCTGAGACTTGTTTTTTGGTATTTTTTGTGTATATTTCAAAAAAGTTTGTTCACGGTTGAGACGCGAGAGTGGAAGTGAGACGGCGTTTGGCTGCTGCTTTCTTTCCTAACTGAGGCTGGATCCGACACTTTGAGTTCTTTCGGTATGCTGCCCATGACATGCGCTCGCTTCCCTCGTCCCGTACTTAGTTAGCCACCAAAATATTCATGTTTGTTCACCTTAAAAGTTGCAAAGGGTCTAAAGCCCCCAGTACCACATCATCGTCATCAATTATGTTTATTGCTTGCTTGACCCTTGGGCTATCATTGCCCTTTCTCCTGTCACATCAATCTCGAGCAGTGTCGTGTTTAGAAGACAACTTTCGTGATGCATCCAATTTGTCCTCTCACTCAAATCCTTATCGTCACATACACTACTACACTGGAGGCCAATCCAAGAAACCTTTTCCTCCTACAACCCCAAAAAGTAAGAGGAGTAAAAAAGTGGCTTCATTCTCAATCTCACCAACTCCGTCAACTAGCAAATGGTCACACTCACTTTTGCTCCCAGATAAATGTCGTCAAGGGCTAATGGTCAGAAACCTCTTGGAGATCTCCTATCAACTAAAGCTGTCCCTCAGCTTGGATAGGAAAATAGAAAAATCTCTGTTACCAGTTCCACCCTATCATCATTCAATAAGGTTAAAAAGCTCCCATTAAATAAATAACACTTTGGCATGTCAAGTGTGTCCACCATTCAACTGAAGCGGAGATTTGGCTTGTGCTAATAACAAGCATTAATCCTATGTACCACTAATAATATCGATAGTCTAGAGAAATAAAAATAAACTAGATATTTAATGACATTAAAACAACAAGAACTTCAATCACTATATAATATATACATATTTTTTAACAAGTTACACGAGAATTCAATTGACATGAAAAAATACAACTCGTAAAGTGTTGTCGTCATTTCATCACTCATGGATCAAAAAGTATAGTTGTAAGTATTAATGTTATCTTGACAAGTCTATTACATGAAAAGCTAAGCAGATAAAAGGCACATCCTCTCCACTCTCATGTCAGGATGTGTTGATCAAATGTTTTAATTGGATGCAACAAAAGATATTCGTTTATCTATGCACATTAAATAATTATTAGCATCAAATGTGTCAACTTTTATTAGAGGATAGCAACTTGTCAACTTTTTCCTTTTAACAAAAGCCGACAAAACATGCACTTTGCTCTTTAATCCATAAAGTAAAAAAAACGTGAAATTGATGTGCATACATGGATTTTTTGTAAGTACGTGTAAATGCAAACGTTTTTGTTTGCTTAAGTACTACTTTGAATTGGTGGGTGAGTTATAATGCAGCTCTTTAATTTTTTATTGATTAGTAAATTGTCAACCTATTAAATATCAAAGGTTGAACTAAAAAGCAATCGGCTCAAATAAATTGTGAAAACTTTGATGTAACTCATATACGGCTTATTGGCAAGTAAATATGTATTTAAACAACTTTTCCATTCTTCCAAAGAAAGCTTATTTATGGTTTTGTAATCCGGATTAAAAGCATGTCGTGGTTGTTTATCCTTTAAATTGTTTGTTCGATACATTTTTTGGCTATTTTTGAGACACAACAACTTTAGGAAGTTGCGTATAAGTAATACTCTGTCAATAAGCTTTAAAATGCGTAGGCGTGGACGACTTAATAAATAAATGACTTGCATAAAAGAGAGAAATAGAAATCCGATTAAAATAAATCCGATTTAACTAATGTTGGTTTTAACTTACATTTTTATTATGCGACATTTTCACTACCAATTTTATTTTTTAGCTTTATTTTCTAAACTAATTATAACAACAAATATTCAAAGCAACGTCCTTCCTCTCAAATTTCTGCTCTTATTAATACGTTATAGCATGTATATATAGTTACAAGGTCCGAATAACAAATATGCTGCCATATAAAACTGTCAGATATATATGATGCATTGCACGATACATATTTAATTTTCCAAACAATATAAGAACCTAAATGAATAATTACTTTACGAGTAGAGAAATGGTAAATATAATATTTCATGACACGTTGAAATGGTTTCTTATTATTAATCAAAAGTTCAGCACGTTGCAACCAATAATTAGGGCGTTCACTTGCAAAAATCTCGAAACTTGCCGATTGTTTGTATGCAAATTTTGAGGACAAATATAATTAAAGGAATTATGAAATGACTGTGAAGTATCCAGACATCTCAAATTACTCTGCCTACCACCTATACACATTTAAATGCTAAGCTGCAGTTATGAATTGGGCTGATTTAATTACTTCGTTTCCTCTACTATAACTGCAGTAACAAATGAAAAGGTTGCGTATTTTTTTATGCGCATTTAAGATGAAATAAGATTCACGTTTGTTTTTATCACCAAGTTTTATAACGCAGTAATGTTTTAATGAAAGTAAATCTTTTTCTTTCTGGTGAACATAAAATGTTTAGGGGATTATCACATTTCTTAATCAGAAGAGAATCTTATTGAATCTTTGTGACAGTTGTGAAGCCAAACTACCTTTGTCTTCTTCTCTGAACAGATTTTTAGGTGAAAATGACATTTAGCATTACTCTCTTTGGGAATTTTCATCTGCAATGTTGGTTGCATACTAAATCATCTCCCTCAACATTGAGAGAAAAGTTTTCCAATTTAAGGACAATATAAAGGTAGGAAGATGGGACTTGGTTCAATGTTCCTTAGCATCGTATTCTATTAAGTACCACTGTTTTAAAGTCAAGTAGTAGCAATTATTTGAGAGAACATTCACAACCCACCCACCGATGAATAGAAGACATTAGCATTTGGTAACAGGAAGGACCAACAGAAGATCTTTTCTCTTTTTTGAAGGTGGACAGGAATTGCGTCTATTCATTCAAAAGCAATTCCCCATTGGGTTGTGTAGTACGCTGTGCTGAAAGTGCAAAACTATCTGTCCTTTAATGAGCAGACACGATATGGGGATGAAGAAGACGTGACGGGGAAAGAAAGGCCACGCTGAGTTATTAAATGAAAATAAGAGGCATTGTGTACTACTTCTCTTGGATGAGAATCTAGACATGGATGCATCTAAAGAGAAAGAACAATAAAACGTAGCTTTGTTGTCCGAATTGGCTAGATATCATTGTAAGGAGAAAGTTGGCTGCAAGTTCAAATAAATTCCCCAAGTAATACAACATCACACATTTCTTCACGGGAAAGTTGGAAGCAAAGAAGCAGCGACTTCATCACGTGGACCGCAACATAACTCTTTAGACCACACCAAAGTGCGGACAACGGGGAAGGACTTCTTTATGTAAGATATCATCCCGCATTGACAAATACACACCATGCAAGATCAATTTTTGGAATCAAAGTAAATGGAAACAGACATAAAGACGAGTTCAATCCAATTTCTTGAAAATAATCTGACCAAGGAACAACATACACTTATTTTTCTCTCTCATGCAGTTGTAAAAATAGCACAGACATTTGTATCAACTCTCTCTCTCTCTCTGTGTGAAATTATGTTCTTCTCAATCTTGTTTGGCTGTTACAGGAAACTAGACCAAAACTTTACAATATGTGTAGTCAGGGGTTTGTTTTTGTTCTTTGTTGCTTACATATTCTGGAACAACAGAAGCAAGCCCTATAAACTTAAAAATTTAACAACGACTCTACTCGATTATTGCCGGTGGAATGACTAATTTATTACCATTCCATCCAGAGGTTGGTTATATGTGTCTACTCTTGTTTCCCTGCTCCTGCTGAGGAAAGAAAGGAAGTTGTGAAAAAGAGTCACTCGTAATTACAGGATACAGCGATTTCTTAGATAATTGCAAGCCATAACAATAATTGCGTAAGATCCAATGGATTTACATAAAACAGTCGTGTGCAGTCTTGCCCTTTACTTTTATTTATATGGGTTATTTTACGGTGAAAGCATCAAATCATCATTTCTGTGCCATGTGTGACACGACCAAATAAATGTCATGATTGACATTCCAGAGGAAAAACTGCAGCCGTTAACCTCCACCTCCTTTGCTTTGCTTCGAGATTACAATTTTTATTGATTCTATAAAAAAAAATGGGGCACAAATCATGAATAATTAATTGAGTGCGTGTTCAACAGGGGAGAAAATTTTAGTTTCTTGCTTTTCCCTTCGGCGTTCTTATGTTATTCTTTGTTGAGCTGATCCAGAGGGATCAAGAGTTTTAGGGAATGGCATCTGTCCCTCAATCTCCGGGGGACAAAATAACAAATCTTCTCCCACTCTCCTTCCTTTGTATTTGGTGGTAATAATAATTAATGAGACTCCATCTCAGACTTTCTCTCCCATTTTTATCACTTAGTTGCCGAGATTAGCAAACACATCCAACACGAGCAGGGTCAGAAGAAGTGAATCCTTAAAAATCAAACCGCTGCTTAAATCTTTCACTTCTATCAAAGAGAAAGTTTGATAATTTAATCCAATCAGTGGAACGTACTTAATGAAGATGCCTTTGCCGTAGCTTTTAGTCGAGTTCATAAATCATTAAAGGATTTACGAAACAGTTGTTTGAGGGCACAGGACTCAAGACTCTTGCATAATTTCTCAACTATATGCCCCTTAATCTCCTTTGTGGATTTCTTTAACTATTCCATACCTTTCATATTTGTTGGATATTAAACGCTTAATGGCATATTTTTAGAATTTTCCTCCACCCACGACGTCTTTTAGTATGGAGGCATTATTAATAGATAATAAATCCCATAATTTGTAACATGGGAACTACATCACTAGCTCTTAAACTTTATGGCATTGGCAGAAGTGAAAGTTAATGTTGAATATTGGCCACAGTTTATTCCAAAACTTTTTAACTTTTGGTTTCACAGTACAACTCAAGCTAGAAAACAAAAGCCAAAGTTAAACATCGTGTTTAAGTTTTATCTCACATCTTTCAACTTTTACCTGTTTCTAAAGAAAAATAAATTAGTTCCTTCCTGGATATGCATATTTAAATATTTCAAGGTTGAATACGCAAATATTCAAGGATTAATATAATGCTTTGTTCATTTTATATAAATAGATGTTCTAATAATAAAAAAGAATCTCAATTTGATTTAGTTACATTTAAATTCTTCTGAGGCTGTCGTGACCATGTTTATTTACATTACAATACCCTCCAATCTGTCAACTTTTCAAGATTGACCAAAAACTTTGTTGAGAACAAATTTAAAGTTTGCTATATTGAAGACTATTTGATATGTGCAAGTTAGTAAGGAGAAAATGGATGGCCAAAGACGGCTTTTCTTTCATGCTGAAAAAAGTCTAAAAGTAGGTAGGGGATGAAACATGTAAAATAACGTTCAGTTGCTGGAGATGAAAGCTATGGAAAAATGTGAAGGTGGGAATGTAAAGGTTAACAAAACTCGATAAGTAGTTAAGGATTAGGCGTATTTTAAAGAAGGGAAAGCATTTCATCCACTGTAAGTAAGAGTAGCAGCAGAAATCTTTCTTCTGGCTATTTTCTGAATCTCTAGGGAAATCGAGCAGCAGTTCAAAATCCATGAGAGAAATAAGTATTAATGTTCACATGTACCAGCTCCTATTCACCTCAGACGACATTCTGTCCAACTTTAGCCAAAAGAGACCTCACACAATATTCAATGCAAAAAGGTTCTCACACTCCCCAATGAGTCCAGAGATGATCAAAAGCATTCTTCCGACTCAATGCACTAATAATTCACGTACTGTATACAATTACGGAATATTTCTATGCAAATGGGCTAAAAGTTGGATTTTTATTAATGATGAGACATGGGCTGTGAATTCACCTTTTAGTGAAAGTTTTCTGGATGTTGAATACGAACCCTGTTGCTATTCCTCACTTTCTCCCCACCACCAAAAATTCAATCTCAATATTTCCCACGACACAAGAAAGCCCAACATCTCAACAAGTCATCACCTTTTCTATTGTCTTTGTTTATCTCCTTAGGATTTCATCCTATTTATTCAAACAAACTTATTATCCAGAGATAAATAGATAAAGTTTAAAGTCGCAGATTCTTGTTTATGGATTTATCAAAAAACTTGAGGTAATGGTGCAATATAACTTATAAGTTGACTGTTTTGATGTTATTTTCTTCCTGGAAATCAAAATGCGTCGCAGTTATTTTTTTCGCAATACCTACTGCAAAAACAAAGTGACAACAACAAATTGGACTGCATATGTACGTTTTATATAAATGTTTGTTTGCCACGCCACAAATGATGAAAGCAAAAGAAGAAACGGACAAAACCATAACCACTTTCCTTGAAAATTGATATTGAACATTATTGCTTTCGTAGAATTGTTTACTTTGTATATCTTAATTGATTTGTTTGTTCATAACTGTGAAAAAGGTGGTCTCCTTATAAAAATAGTTGGCATTGTGTAAACTGTATATGTATATACAAAACCAGTCAACAAATTGTCAATCTTTCATCCTTTTGATGCAAAGTCAGCCATATAGACACTTTGATTTGGTTTTGGCAACATTTCTCTGGAAAATGATCAGAAACAGACTCCCTAGCCTGATTTTCAAACAGAAATGAAAAAATAATTCCTGACAAAGGGTGGGAGTTAACAATAAGGGAGCCAAAAGAGTGGCTTTTCATATTAAAACCTTTTCATGCAAGCCTAAAATTTGTTCGCTTAACCTGACACTGATATGAGAGACTTTTGAAACAAAAAAAAATCGTTTTCTCTTTTCTCACTTTGTTACACAATTTGACAATGTAGAGAAACTTTATGTCCAATCTCTTTTTAACATCGCCCACCTTTCAATGCTAAGAGAGAAAGCAAGAAGAAACAAGTTTCACACAATCTACAACTTCTACAACAACAATTTTCAGCTCAAAGTTCCCTTTCAGAATTTTAAGTGAGAAAATCCACGCATAGTCTCAAATTGACATTTGATAACATGCTTGTTATGTATTTACTCACATGCTGTATAATATCAGTATGTAATAAATTTCGATTACCATAATAATTTGAAAACAAAAGTTATATCTAGTTTACAACATGCCATAATTTTCACTCTATTAAGCTTATTAAATTGAATGTTGTATAGTGTAGTTGTTAGTACTCAAATAATACTGATGAAATAATTTCTCACGCAATAACAGTAAACATTATGCAGCAAACATGTTACGCTTCACTTGTTGACTTTCCCCAACCAGTTTTTTTTTTCTTAGCTCACGTTTACCCTTCAGCCAACTCTCTTAAGCGATATAAAAGCCTTTAAGACGATTGTTTTTGTTGTATATCAACTTTTAATGGGAAGTATATGCACGGGCTGAAGAAGGAGAAATCTTTTTTGCGACAGGTAACAAAATTAATGGAGAGGGACAAAATGTATGATTAATTTGAAGTGTATTTGATACGATGCCATTTCCACTCTCTTTCAAATCTTTCTTGGAAATTGAGTTGGTCTTTAATCAAGACTTTATTTCTTCTCTTGCTTTTCCTTATCTCTTAGTATACTTCATTTCTTAGTTTTCTCTTCTTGCCAAAGTGTACAAATCTCGGGGATCAAATTATATTTCTCATATAAGGGATTTGATGCTACATTTAAACTTTTATGTTCTTGTTAAGACTCCTTTATTACTTTAGTCGAGTAAATTATTTCCTAGTCACAGTGTCAAAAATCTTTCATTTGACAAATAAAATTGCTTAAAATTTTCCACATGGATGGACAAGGCATTTTCAATAAAGCTGCGTCGACATTTCTTCAACATTTTGTTAAAATCGTTTGTGCAATACAAGATAATTAGTGGATGCCTGATCTTGACATGTATAGCTTTGAACTTCATCTCAACAACCACTTGCTGCTGTAATCACTCTATTCAACTTTTACGGCTGAAATATGAACACTTTGTACACATTATTACAACAAATATATATAGATCCCGCATTAAGTAATACCTACGCAATACGTGTTTCATAAACCTAATTTTCTCTTGACATGTACATACGCAAATTACTTTCAATCTAAAAACTTTTCATAAATAAAAAATACCAATATTAAAAATATTGTTATCTGTGCCTAATTCATGGAAAATTTGTTGCCATCATTGAGAGTGACAATGATCTTGTTGCATACAATAAGTGAAGTACATTAGAGCTTTGTTATGTTGTTTTTGTTGCAAATTGTCAGCCCTCAGAGAGAGAGGGAATGCTGATGAAGAGAGAGAGAGATAAAGCCGATAAAAGATTTATTTGCATTCGCTCTATTTTAAGAATCCAATTCCCAAGCCAAAGCCAAAAGAGAAAGCAGGGGGCTAGTGCTTAAGCGAAAAATTGTCACTCAACTTGAATACCAATTACCCCACATCCATAGATGGATACATAGGCAAAATAATTTTATCCTTTGTGTTCTCCATTCCCTCCAGACAATCATAACGTGATTATGCTCATGCTTCTTGCATTATTTCACAGACTATGTACAAAATCCTCAATAAATTTCCTCAATCATTGGATTGGATGAGTGCCTTATTGTCAGGGCTCCAGATTAGATAAACAAGTGAGCCCATAAATAGAACTGATTGCAAATAAATGAACCAACAATCTCCAATTCAAAAGCCAAAAGGTTTGAATTGTTCCAAAAGAGATCCCCAAAAGAGAAACTGTCTTACACAATTTTGTGAACACTCTCAAAGGGATTACATGATGGGGAAAATCATGGAATTTGAATTAAGCCGTTTTAGTTTAATTTGAAGGATATGCATATGTATATAATGGAAAGCATATAATTTCTCCTTTTATCTTTCTTTTTATACGTAACAACCGTTGAATTTGGAGTAACAATTTATCGCTCCTTAAGGACTTCCATTATGTAGGTTAATAATCTTTTCCTGGAACGTAAAATAATAGCCTTTCTTTTAGATTTAGGATTAGAAATTCCGAGTAAAATTTATGTTCAGAGATGTTAGAATAAAATAAAAGCATTATACGAAATTGTTCATGATTTAAAATGTATTTTTATTACAAGCTGCACCAAATTTGTTGTCGAATTTTCCATTATTTTTGAATTATAACAATGAGAGATTCGGCGAATATTAAGCTTTATAGATAAAATGTTATTAATTTATACAAAAGGTGGTCGTTGAACACCATATGTAATAATCGTATGATATGGACTGGCTCAAAGTATCTGACTATGTCGGACGATAAAATCGACAGCTTCAATACTTGAATTATTTTGGATTGCACTCTGCATGTTTATGACAAGTAGCAAATAGTTGTAGTAGTAGTAGTGGTCATGATAGTTAAGATTTGTACGTTCGAATTATATCTGTAATGACAGCTCGGCATATTGGGCAACATCCCTTTTCTTTACTTTTCCAGTATTCAACTGCACAAACGTAGCACATGGCCATATGTCCACATGAATAGAATACAGAGTCCACTGGACGTTCACAGCACGCAACACATTCCACCGTCCAGTTTGATGTCTCCAACATTGACTGTGAGCCACTTGCAAAAGACTCGTATGCCTGCATGATAAAATTAAATGGTTAAAAGTTGTGGTTAAAAGCAATATAAAATATTTACGCAAAATTAGGCAACTTACACTGTAGGAACCTTTGGTAACCAATGATGCTTTCAAAGAGTGAGAATTTGGCGATTGTGAAAGTTCTCGAGCTGCCACTGATGTTGAAGGCATTGAAAAGCTTTGTGATAAACTAGACTGGCTAAAAGCACGCGCTGAAAAACAAGGAGCAGCGCCCCTTGAATCACTACTAGTAGACGTCCCAGGTCGCTTTGATGCAACTATGAAAAAAATTAATTAAAAAAATTAATAAATAATATATTTTTTTTTGGTTTGGTGTATATAACAAAACTTACAAGATTGCTGCTGTTGTTGTTGTTGAAGTTGTACGCTGTTTGGTTTAATTGAGCCTGCAATTCTAATTCGATCGGTTGTTCCGTACATATCAAAAAATGCCCAAAGTGGAACAGAATTGTCAACATGCATTTGAATAATTGGAGGACCACCATTTACTGCCATTGTTACTTGTCCTATGGTTAAAAGAAAACTGTTATAGATACATTGCATTCTACATTTAAAAAAATAGATTAACTTACCAGATAGGCTTATGGAGAAAGCTAGCACATCTTTGGGTTTAGGATTGTTGGCAATGTCTTTCTTAACTACCCAGTATTCCGGACGATCGAGTAGAAGATGAGCATCTTCAGGAAGACTGTCACTGCAAACCGATTGAGGGTTGCATGCAGTTAGTCCAAAAGCCATAGAACTAGAGTACGAATCATCTGAATGCAAAATCTATATATATATATAAAAATAAAAATAATAAATATCAAGTTTAATATTAATTATAAATTTAATTAGCTATAAGGTCAGTGAAACGTACCTGTATTAAAATAGTCTCGCCTGGTTGAACAGGCCTAGCAGTGAACACATAAGCATTGCAATATTCTCCATGTCTTCTAATTGCAATGCATGGTAATGTGTCGGCAGTATACATTACATTTCTCCCCCTAACCCTAAACATCAAAGAAGAAAATAGGAAATAAAAATCTAGAGCATTGAACAATGCTACAATGTTTTAATAAGTACCTGTGAAAGTGTAGCTCTTCAATATCAGATTCCAAGTAGTATGGAATTGCTGGGAAAGTAGTATCCAACAATTTTAGTCCATTGAAAGATGGTAGAATTTCAATCATACTAGATTCCACTTCTTCATGACTAGAACTTGCTAAATCATTGATGCAGCGTCTTGAATTATTTAAATGAGCACGTGGATCTAAACACGACATAATGAAATGATTGTCATCATCATTACAATTTTAAGTGACATAATTGACATAATGACCACTTACCAACAAATTCCACACATGTGGTATTTCCATAAATATCAAGCATAGCCCATAATGGCCCTCGAGTATCAACCCCAGAAAAGAAAACAGCCTTTTCTTCGCCATTAATCCCAAAATGAACATCTCCGGCAGCTGTAGTGTAGTAGAATAATACCGAGTCCCTCTTTACGAAAAAATCATTGAATGCTTTGGCCCAGAATCCAGGTCGAGATGTCAAGTCTGTATGGATTCAAATACAAATTATACCATAAAAATATCTGGGACTGTATGAATATTAAATGTATATATATACGCATTTTTACCTGGACATGCATAACGAGGAAGATTATTTCGAAGGGAAGTAGGATCATGAGAAGTAAAGCCGATTCTTAAAACTCCGTTCCAGTTTGTGGCAACCTCTGTAAACTTTATGCAGACCTAATAGAAATAATAATTATTATATTATTGATGTGAGTGGTAAAAATAAAAGGTCAATGCGTGATTTCATACCTTTTCTGCAATTTTCACAGGACGATCTGAGAAGGCGATGGCTTTGCAAAAGCTGTTTGTCCGACGGGCCATGCTTCCATTTTGGCTGATGGTAACATTTTCCCCGTGCACGTTGTGGAATAACAACGGGGGCATATTGTTGGGTGAGATTCCGCCACCACGAGATCCTGCAATATGTGAAAATCCACGTCAATTTTAGTTGATAATTGTCAAAGAGAAAGAATATGGGCTTTTGCAAGGAACAAACTACATTTCAAAGGCTGAACCCTAACAGCGACTTCGTAGAATTACCAAACTAGGAAGTAAGTTTTGCTTTAGGACAACAAAATTCTTGAAATCGATAAAATAAACACAACATTATGAATGTGAAGCATTTCATAGAACACAAAGTAGAGTAACAACTTTACATAATAACACACAGTGCAATTATAAACCCCCTTCCTAAATTGCTAAAAATAATACATCTCAGACAATAATATGCAATCTGAATAATGTCTTTAAATGTGGGTGGCATTAAAAAATGATGCGTTGCTGGTCCACTTTATGCATTTAAAAAAATGATGAAAAGTGCGTATGGAAGGGGGGAGATAAATAAATAGATGTTGGCTAAGTGCGGATGCTGTCGTATATTTATTGGTGAGCGGAAGAAGGGCAAAAGGAGCTTCATCGCATCTTAACTTCCTTTTCCTGTGCCTTCAGTTTTTGAGACTGGCTCACGTTTCCAAAGGAAGGGATCATTAAAGTAGACAAGGCACACTCGCACCAAGACACGTCGTTGCCCATCCATGACGAAGCAAGACAACCACGAGAAAGTTAAAACGAGTTTTTCAACAGTTTCTTAACAGATTGAAAGACATTCATAAAAATCACGACTCTTTTACTCAAATGCAAAGAGAGGATGTATCCCTACATAAACAATTTCCATACGAGCGAATGGATGGAACGTAAATGTTGACTTTTTACATCTATAAGCTAATCTAAATTGTTTGTAAAAAATCATTTCCCTTTCTTATCCAACTTACTGCCATTGAAACTAATCAACTTTTGCTTCAACTCTGCTACTATTTAGTTGTTGCCTTCATTTACAGAACTACAAACATGTATTGTGTGTGTGTAGTCTCAAAGTCTCAACTTGGTAATATGTTCTTCTCCGAGTTTTCCACTCTGGACTAAATACAATTTATGATAAGGGCTACTACGTGTTTCCTACAACATTTTGAGCGATGATATGCATCCTCATTGATCAAACTTAACATTTTATGTCATGAAATTTGTATCAAATTATACAACAAATGCAGTAAATGCAAATGATTATGACATTAAAAATCAATTATATCCTATTCATTGTTTAAAGTATTCTTTAAAAAAAATACCCACCAATTCCAATCCTTCTCTGAATTTTCTTTATCACTTTCATTTTCTTGAGCCAGGGGACACAAGTTGGAGGAGAAATGGGATTAATTTCTGCGGTTATGGAAGCCCTACAAGGGACATTTGGATGGATGTTTGGATGATTATCGTGTGGATTTAAAGGCACCATTTCAATCCCCATTTCGTGACAACAAGAGGCTTCTCTGTTACGTCGATTCATGGTAAAAGCGGGGGGCATGGACAGGGGGCGAACTACATTGCTTTGACTTCTATGATGACTTCGTATTGATCCATGTCGATGTGTGAGCCAACGTAAATCACTTTCACAGCACTCTTTTTGAACATGAATGTCCCTTGAGGACTTTGAGGAAGAATTAAATGTGTGTGGTGAAATTGGCTGGCTCATTGGCCAAGGAGAAGTGACTAAGACACCCATATTTCTCCCTCTCGTTGCACCGTAAAGCTGCGAAGAACTATTTGATTTCAAAGGAAGTGAGTTGGTGGTGTGAATGTATGAATTAGAGGCCATGTATGCAATATTCCCACAAGAGATTTTATGGACGAAAAACAACCACTGACAGAGGAATTACTAAGGACTGTATAATACGTTAATGCACGTTTTATCAATCGAACGCTAAAAGCCCTTTCTCTTTTTCCACTGTTGGCGTAGATCAATAAAAGTAGCCGGTAGAACAAATCAACAGCACTACTCTCAAACAACGGCCCAACCAAAAACAATCCCACTCTTCACACCGGCTAAAATTATCCCCCACTTTTTTTATTGTTGCAAACTCTTTCCCTTCTTCTTGCTAGTCAAGTCTTTATCCCACTGAATGAATGAATGGATGGATGTATTGCTATTGGACCTCTGAGAGTTAATTCCTCTTTAAAAGAGTTACCCTCTGATGTTTTCTCTCAAGGGTTCTGAGACTGACTGAGCCTCAGAGAGTTTCTCCCTAATAATATACCAACTTTTCTCATCGGCCAGTGGAACTGGAAACCACAACTGCCGAGGGGTTATCCTGTTTTTTTCTGCACTGATGCGTCTCACTAACCAAGCATTGAAGGGACTGAAAATGTATCCTGTCTCACATTTTACTTACTCTTTGGCTCTCTAGTATTTAAGCACCCTTCTTGAGATGTTTTCCCAACTTTATACTAATAATGTCATCCCACTTATTCAAACTGATTCTGTCAATGAAAACAGGAAATAGTAAAATATAAATCATTCAAAATCATGCATTTTTTATCATGGCAAAAAGTTGAGAAATATGTCTAAAACATGAATTGCATGGAAGAAGCTCAAGCATGATGCATAAGAATCATTATCAGCAAAGAGAAATAGCGATGCCATTATATAGTTGTGGGAATGTCTTTAGAGATACTACGGGGTAACTGGCGGCTCGTGGCCGTTGTTGAGTAAGCAAAATGTTCACTGAAACATCTGGCTTACCCTCCAAAATCAACCCCAACAACGTCCGTCACATATATATATACTTATCTAACATCCTAAATTCGATAGCAAGAAGGAATAAATACACCACAATGCATATAATCTCATTTTAAGCCTCCACATCTCAGTTCGCAATAATTAAAGCTCGTTATGACGGCCAGTCTCTCAAGGAGCTCATTCAAATTATAACGCGTGCCAACGAGGCAGCGTAATTGCTTCTTATTCTCTCTGCGAATTTAATCCTATCATAGTGGTCACACAGACTGAGCAGCGCAATGTATCTGTGAGAATAATGCTACTTTAATTTCTTCTTTTTTCGTAGTATCAACTTTTGTAATCCGACTTGGAACGTGATTTTCATATTCAGTTTTCATACATAGAAATTGTATACGACTCTAACTGTTTTCCTTTAATGGGATTTCGTAACATAATGACGTTGGATTTATACTTTTTATATACATAAATAATATTAATAATAATAGTTGAATTTGGTTGCTTGAGACTTATCTCTTGGCTGAATAAAATTTAGTTTTGCATATGGGATGCATGTGTAGGTAAATAACCTATGCCGCCTAAAAAAAACAACACCTTTAGGAGTTTAAATCGAAGAAAGGTCACATTGGGTTGGGACCCTTCCCTTTAAAAGTCTTTAAAGCCCATTCAGACAAAGGGTATTAAAATAAGAGTTAGCATGTGCATCGTACTGCTGCAGTTGCATACATGTAAGTATGAGAAATGAATGGAGGGATGAATGGCCAGGTTTGGTTTGAAACCGTTGAACGGTACACTTTGTATTATGGAGACCAAAGAAAGGAAACTGAAAGTTCTCTCCGATCCACAGCTGAAATAAAGAACTCCTGAAAAGTGTTCTTCGGATCAGCAAACAAAGGCTGTAAATCGGGGACTACAAGCGACCCTCGAGGAAGCACAACCAGAACCAGGTGTGTCCATTTCCCTTCCAATCTTGGCCCAACAACTAGGATGGAGAAACCCTTAAAGGGCCTTCTGCTATCTGCTATCCTTATATATGTGGCACGTGGCAGATGCTCTACCCAAACACCTTCATTTACAAGGAAAAAGAATATATATATATATATATATATATATTCTTCATACATTCACAAATGAATCGCTTTTATAAGATGTAAACAGTCTTGTTTTTTTGTAGCCCGGATATATTACCTTCTTGAGACGCGTGCCCTAATTTCTTACTTAATCAACTTGAAAATAAGATTGGAAAACGGCTAGTAAGTTATTAGTTGTTAGTAATAACCCGTACAAATCATCAATATTGAAGAAGAGGGAGAAAACATTTGTAACAAAGAATGAGACTCGTAAAATTACATGTTGTTGCAAAAATCGTCTACAAGTATGTTGTTTTGCAAACGTGGTTGGTATTAGGATCAATTTATGTAGTTGTGGGCTATTAACACTGTCCACATATTGAGGGTGCAGCAGTTGGAGTTCGAAGATTAATTGTAAATTGAAAGGCACCACACACTCCACCCTCATCAAGCCGATGTTCAAGTGTTTGGGTCGCGTGGCAGCTGCCCGCATTAAATGACACTATCTCTGCCAAGGGAATTGAACGTCCTTTGCTTTTTACCCGGCTGCACTTTTACATACATTTATATACTATGGCAGATTGTAAGCTGGATTTGGATGTTGAGCAATTTACTTTACAAGAAGAGAAACAGGAGGCATTTTTCATGAAAATGAAGCAAGATGCCCGGTTGAGCATCTGTCGTGCTAAGTGCAAGAAAACAACAGACGGCTGCCAAGTGTTTGAGGGCTACAAACACAACAATCCTTTATCATATCTTTTGCAATTCTCCTTCTGCAACTGTCCACAAAATGTAATAGAGAAAAAATAGATAACGAGAAGAGATGTTTATGCTAGAAAAACTCGATTCAATGTAACAAAACGTAAATCATACAAAATAATTAGACAACAAAAGACGAAATCCCTCTAAACTTTTAATTGATCGTACATGTGCTCAATAATATTCTAAATCACACGAGAGATTGAGAGGATTAGTATTTTCTATTTGTTATTTAAAAATCTCTGACAAATTGACAGTTCCGAATCTTTTGTGTTCTGGGGAGATGAGTTCGAAATGGTCGAGACAATGAACCCTGAAAATATCATTTAAAAAAATGATATAAGGAATTGATATGGCATCAGAAGTTATCAGAACCCTTGTTTAAGTGTCTAGATTCGGGGGTTCGATGATACGATATTTTGTAATGACAAGTTTGTTTGGTTGCAAAATAGAGGATTCACACTAATTCAGGGAGATACAATATATGAACACTGTTCTAAAGATTTTACTAGAGAAACGATCAAAAATCTACGTTTATCATTAGTCATTAGTGTGAGCCACAAAAAAGTTCATCACTTTGAATCAATCAACCTCCTGTTTAATAATCCTCTCAAGTGCGTTATACAGATAATTTAATTCACAGACAAAAATGCCCCCAAAATCCCATTTCTTCTACCAGTTTCTCAACCACTGTATAATCTAATTTTAGGTAAATAGGCACTTAATATTCTCTAGCTGAAGAGAACAAAAGGCGATTTAGGAAGAGTTTAATGTAATTTTATACGAGACAACAATGCCTGATTAAGAATCCAGCCAGTTTCCAAATTCTAAAAAAGACTTTTTGGGTGCGGAAACATTTTTGAAAGATGAATGTTGGCAAGATCAGTGGGAGGGAGTTCTTTTTCATGTTTTTCAATAATAATAATTCATGCTTCCTCAATCTGACTACCTGTAGCTTGTTTAATTTAGACAATAAGGTGAAAAGCATGAGCCATGGAATGAATGTTAACTTTTTGTATGAGTAACAACTAACAACACAAGATATTTTTGTTGCATAACTACTTTTAGGTTGAGAAGATTTTGGAGGCAGCCAAGCTTCCTTTTTCTTATGCTTTTATTTTAGCTAAACACTGACGAATCCAGCCTCAAGGGATTCTTAATGCATAAACCGTGAAACCAAAAATCCCTTACACAATAGTCTTACTTCTTATAGTACACTGGCTGTGGTCGGTCGGAGGAAGAGGAATTATGGAAGATGGAATATTATAATTCTTGCTTTTTTAAGCTGCCCGTGTTTCCTTCAGTTCTTACACATGTACTCCTGCCTTTTACACAAAAAGTATAACAGGTATGTGTTATTGTCACCGTCACACTTCAAATATCTTTCGGACATTCCATCTTCTCACAATGAAAGACACTGACTGGAAGGAATGCTCATTATGAAACTATTTACCAAGAAGAATGCGCATCACTTTCAGAAATAATCAATTCATTATTCGTGATCTCTCTTTTCAAGACTCAATTATAGCCCCCTGTTTAAAGGAAAGATGATTACAAGATGCATCATCTCTTATAATTTTCATGGAAAATCTTATTCAACCAAAGGAAGTTTATAAAAAAACGTATGGAAAGATAGCGTACCGTGACTCTGGGCACTTCCCATGTCGGATTATTCTTGGTGGCGTAATACTTGGTCAATGGTAGTCATCACCAACTCAGGGCTCCTCTTAATCAATTCAACTTGTCAATATTCGGCCAGCATTTTCTGTAAAAATGAGAAACATTAAAACGAAAGGCACAATGCAGGTTGGCTTTGTTATAAAACTATTATAGTAGCTTGCCCACTACAGCAAGTGACCAATGGTAAAGAACATGTTATGAAATTCGGGGAATTGGTTAAATTGATTAAATTTACGGCGTGCAAACCTCGTCGTCAATTATTTGCCACGTGTCTTACTTTCCTACATTACTAATTCGTGCATGCATTTAAAAAATTATATATTGTTTGTGCAATTTAAATCCAAATGAAATCTTTTTGATCAATGCAACTCAAATTGATAGTAAGCAAAGCAAGCGTCCATAATTAGCCCACTTTTACAGGAGAAGTCGTTTACTCATTCTGACAAAGATCGTGATTCTGAGCTAAATTTAGTTTATATGAGGAGCAGGGACAATTATAAATGAATATCATGCAACAATATCAAATCTCAAAACAACGGGTGGTGACCTGTGCTCATTGTTTCATCTTTATTATAGCCCATTTAATATATGCTACTACCCACACTATCATACAAATCGGAATGATGGATTGAAAGCCCAGTGATCAAATCATCTTGCTCGTGTTCACAATAAGAAAACTATCATTTCATTGTTTCTAGATCATCCATTCAAACAACAATAAGAAACTTTGTTTCTTTGATTGATTCAACTGTTGAACAAATGAAGCAGAAGAAACAGAACAGTCGTTATATAAATTTGGCTGAGCATAATTTAATTTAACATGGCTTTATAATGGCTTGTATTTTATTAGCCAACTAACTATATAAACACTTGTTTAAAAGTTGTTTTCCAGGTAGAGACAAAGATGATCAACAACAATGCTCTCCCATCTATCCACGTGCGTTGTGTTATTGTTGTGTAACAATCACACAACAGTTGTAAATTCATTTGTGAATTTCACAAATCCAAATCCAAATTAATCAGGCCCCCAAGATAGCAAAAGGTCACGTAGTATTCAATCTTTGTGTCGTTATGTAATCACGATGGGTAAGTTATACTAATGGCTAATTACTACCAATTGCATGTGATGATGGACTATTAACACAATGTTACAATTGAACTTTTGCATTTGATTTAGAAATGAATTGGAAGCTTACCATTGTTGGATCCAGAGCATTATTGGTTATTGTTGGGAAGGAAGAAAAGATGTGTTCAGCTGATTTATATTGAGGAAGTTGGGCAATGTGGAAAAGCACAATCCACACTTTGCAGAAAAACGGCAATATTTGAAAAAAGATGTAAAGGAAGTTTAAGGAAGCCGACAATGAAGCCAATTGTCGAGACCGTTAATATTTACATGAACACGTGGAATTATGCCTCCATTAATCATCAACAAGATAACGACTCGTCAGGTAAATACCTTTTCCATTCTTTCCTTTCTCTGTTTGCAAAAACTAAAATTCGGTTATTTGTTTTGAAATTTAGACATGGTGACTTTGCTCAAGTATTTTTGGAGTGCCATAGCTGACGACGGGAGGAGACCCTTAATATGCGGACTTTAAATGAAGAGGATTTTCAGTTCAACAATTCTTTCGTACAAATTCCATCGGCTCTTAAGCTAATTGACTGTGAAATTGTCACCTATGGCCATGAAAATGAGCAAATCTTCAGGCATTTTGGTCTTATGGGGCTTGCGAAATTTTGAGACTGTTCTTCCATCATTCAAATTATTTCAAATCCCATGAGAAATAGATTGAAACTAAAGCCTAAAGGTACATTTATTTGTGCATTTTTCGAAAATAAGCAAGACTAAAATTAATTCATCTTGCTCAACAGGAGAACGATATCAAAGTTTGTCAAACTAAGGAATTATTATGCAGAAGTGGAAAATTTGATTGTCCAAAATTTGGACCCCAAATCATCATCCCATGAGAGACATTGAGAGATCCAAAATATTTTTCTCGACTGACTGAGAGCATATTTAACGTTAAAACTCACTTAAATTTAAATAGAATAAAATTACTCATTAAAAATTATAAAAAATCTGAAATTTTATATTGTTTATTCCTTTAAATCAGCAATAAAATAATTAAGATCAAAGTTTTGCATGGAAAGTGTATCCGCAAAGGCAGCGTTCGATTTACTTGGTCTCATTTTCCTCTGGAAGGAGTTTGGAAAGGAAAGCCGACTTTGACGGAATAATTCACCAATGGTGAATCACCATTTGTCAATTTGTGAATATTATAAAGCAGAGATTGTTGGGGTCTGGAGCCTCCCCCCCACAACACCTCCCATGAGTGCAAGGTAAACTCAATTTTGCAAATAATATGTTTTTGACGGGATTGTTATGCTCATTCTTTAATTGTTCATTGTTTTAGATAATAAGGGTGCTGTAAATACGAAGAAATGACACGCTATCGTGGACAGCAGCCGCAGCAAGGAGCCAAAGCCCAGCAGCAAAATATGGCGTCAGGCTCCACGTCTGGAAAACCAAAGAGGAAACGAAAAGACTCTGATGGAGGGGACGACAATGAACAAACATCTTCAAATGGACATAGTGGACATGAGAGTGTCGCAAATAATTTGGCCAGACCAGCAGGTGTCCGCAAAAATATTCATCATCGTCATCATCATTCTGCAAAAAAGTCATCTTTTGGCTTAAATAGGTATGTACTTAATAGAATACTTTATTGAATATTTTTTTCAAAATACATTTTTTGTATAGATGTCTGTATACTGCTGGAGTTATTGTGCTCGTAGGAATTGTGGCATATTATGGATATCTGGGATATTTGGAGACGCGAATTTCTACCCCTTTGCATTTTGATAAGGTGCTGCAAAGAACGGGATTGGAAGTCCCAGATAGATTTTGGGGAAGTTATCGTCCAGGCGTCTACTTTGGGATGAAACACAGAAGTCCAAAATCTTTGATGACGGGATTGATGTGGTTATTACCAGCGTTTGTCCGCCCTGGAGAAGCCAACCTAAGGTAAAGTGTACGATTTGATAATTTTTAACCCTCAATAAATTATTACTCAATCTGTTTAGATATCTTTGTGAGCAAAGAGATAACTTGAAAAAGTATGGATGGACAGAACATGATGGCGTCAACTTTGGTGTTCAAGAAATTATTGACAATAATATGAAGATAACTACATCATTCGTCAAATCTTTAAAGGGTAAACGAGGTGGAGATTGGACAACCCGAGTTGAAGTTGAGTCTTCGGTAAGTATACATTTTTTCATTTTTTTGTGGTAATTATTACATAAATTTTAAACTAATTTATATATGTTACTTATATTAGACCATAAATTCTAATGGAGGTTCCAATATGAAGGATGACATTGTTCTAGTTTATTATGTGGCTCTGGAACCAGGATTAAGTGGAAATTTAGCTCCAACTATTGATGGAGATAGATTAGTTTCTGTTCGAGGACACACTGCTGACTTGGGACATTTTTCCATAAAGTAAGATAGCATAAAATTTAATATTTTATGGTTTATATTTTAATAATAAATATATTTTTAAATAGATTTATTAATAACAAAAGCGTTCTCAAGTCGTCTTATCTCCAAACAACAATAGAGTCAATGACACAAGCACCCAACACAGTTTTAACCAGTATGGCAACCACCTCAGTATCTGACAAATGGCTGTTTTTCCTCAAGAATCGATCAAATTTGGAAATGGATAATGTCCAAAACTTTTTAGTATACCAGGTTAGTAAACAACCGAAAAGTCCTACAATATAATTATTTTATTAAGATTTAAATCATATTATTCATATTTACTACTATTGAAATTTAAAGGTCCACGCAAAGGCACCATTCAGTTTTGATGTTGTATACGAATCTGGAACACCGCTTTCTGAAGAATCGAAATCAAAGTTGCATGGAGAAACGTATACAAATACGCTTAACAGCTATAGGTATTTTTTTTTGAAAACTATAAACTCTTTGATAGACTAATTTTATATGTTTTCTTTCTTATTCTAGGAAAAAATTTAATGACAAATTTGAGTCCACTTTCCATCTTGAAAAGAAAGGATTTAACAAGACTTCAATTACATTTGCAAAAGCTGCTTTAAGTAACTTGGTTGGTGGTATTGGATACTTTTACGGACACTCTAGGGTTCAGTCTCCTTTCAACTCTGCCCCAGTCCCATATTGGCCTGCAGGTTTGTATACATCAGTTCCCTCAAGAAGTTTCTTTCCGCGAGGATTTCTTTGGGATGAAGGCTTCCACTTGCTTCTTTTGAATAAATGGAATCCAGAAATTTCGATAGATATAATATCTCATTGGTTGGATCTTATGAATACGGAAGGTTGGATTCCTCGTGAAGAGATTCTTGGAGATGAAGCACTGAGCAGAGTTCCTGAAGAATTTGTGGTTCAGAGAAACGATGTAGCTAACCCACCAACTTTGATATTGGCTCTTTATGACTTGCTCTATCGACATCGGGAATGGTTGCTTATAAATCACAAGTATACATTACAAAGAATGTGGCCAAGATTATCCACTTGGTACCAATGGTTAAATAAAACTCAAATTGGAGAAACGCCATTTACCTATCGATGGAGAGGACGAAATGCGACCACAGAACGAGAGCTGAACCCCAAAACTTTAGCTTCGGGATTGGACGATTATCCTAGAGCCTCTCACCCAACTGATGATGAACGACATTTGGATTTGCGTTGTTGGATGGCAGTTTGTTCGAAATTGATGGGAGAACTTGCAGAAATTTTGGAATATGATCCTACCAAATATGTGTACACTTATGAAAAATTAACGGATCCTGAACTTTTGGACAGCTTGCATTGGTCAACAAAATTGGAAGGTTATACGGATTACGGATATCATTCTGAAAAAGTTGCTTTACAATATCCTGCAGTGACTAATCCCCGTGGTCCCCGCGATCAAACCCCAGAAAAAGTCAGATTTTCTGTGCAAAAACCAAAGCAAGGATTTGTAAACATGTTTGGCTACGTTAGTCTGTTTCCACTCATTTTACAAATTCTTCAACCAGAATCACCAAAATTCGCTACAACTCTTAACAAATTGGACGATCCCAAACTTTTATGGACTCCTTATGGACTTCGATCGCTGGCTGCAAATGCTCCATTGTACAATAAACGAAATACTGAACATGATCCTCCATACTGGCGTGGTCCAATTTGGATCAACATTAACTTTTTAACATTAAAATCACTTTACCATTACTCCCAATCTGAAACCCCAACAGCTATCTTGGCAAAAGAAAAGTATCAAAAACTACGGGAGAATGTGATGAATAATGTGATTAGCCAATACTACAAAACAGGATACATTTGGGAGCAGTATGACGATTCAACTGGGAAAGGAAAGGGATGCAGACCATTTACAGGGTGGTCCTCACTAGTCGTCCTAATAATGGCAGAAGAATATTAACAATTATATTTTCAAAAGCAATGGTTATTGGTTCCTTATTTTAAAAAAAGAAGTTCTCACACATTTTGTTGTCGTCTCAAATGAGGGTTGTTCAATTACCGACCGTCACCAAGTAGTGTGTACTTGGCCGTTATTGTGATATCACTTTTGGTGTATAAAACCTGCTTTATTAAACGTACAGATACAATAAATAGATTTAAGTTTAAACTTTTGCTGCCAGTTAGGCTTCTTATTTTTGTGTACATTTAATAAATAATTGAATTACATGAATTCATTCATTATTGACAAGTTTAATGCTTTCCGGTTGTCTGATTATAGTGGCAAAATAGCCCAAATTACTCCAAATAATGATAATAATAATAATACCAAAGCCTAGTACTAGTACTCTAATAATTAGAATATTAAAGCAAAAATAGAATGATTGAAAAAGTAGATTATTATTATTGTTGGTACTGTTGCAAATGTTTTGGTATCAATTTTTAATGGTAATAGTAATTAATATGTCAACAATAATATAAACACATAATGATATACAATTAGATTGAAGAACAATCAATTTAATTTTGTCACTGTTCAAACTTATAAGCCAATAAATTAGAAATGGAAATAAAATACTGAGGAATTCCAAAGTATGAACATTATAAGTAACTTGTGATCAAAATGTCTTTCGGTGAATTGCTCGTTGTCCCTCTTCCTCAAACTCCTTTTTGGAAACCCACATTTTCTTAAACGTATCTAAAGATGCCAATATAGAACCTCCTATCCAAGTAGAATATAGTCTTTCCTGTGGGGCCGAAATCTAGTTTTTGTGTATGTGTGGAAATCAAAAACAAAATCAGCCTTTGTCCAAATCAAAATTATTAATAGTTAAACTAACCTTGATTTTGATATCTTTTGGGGCTACTTTTCTAACCTCAGATAACAGGCGATCTCCAAAGCCCTAGTAGAATTTTACAATTTAAGGCATCGTTTTATACATCCTGGTTATTTATGTGTCAAAGCAAATACCTTAAACAAAGTGGAACCTCCGGATAGTACTACGTTCTGGAACAAAATTTTACGAAGATCTGTGTCTGATTTTTGAATGGCAAAAAGGAGAACTTCATGCATAGATTCGCATTCTTCTCCAATTAAATCTGGTCGGAAGAGTACTTCAGGTGCTCGAAATCGAGCTGGACCAATCTGATTTAAAAAAAAAACAAAAACATAACATGCATAAATAATAATAACTTTATGGGTTAGCAAATAAATAAAAACATACATCAAGATGTGTCCCATCTGGTAATTTATAAATCCTTTTTTCTGATTCACCAGCCTCATCTTTAACCGGATTTGAAGACAAGTAACATTCTCTTTCTTTGATCGTTCTTACAATTTCAAATTCGGATGATGTTCTAAAGTTGATCCCTTCTTTCCGCAATAGAAATCTAAATAAAATAAATATTGTTTTTAAAAAAAGCAAGACTCAACCCCAAATTAATAATCTAACCTAAGATATCGAGTGACATCGCGACCAGCGATATCAACACGCATGATACTGTGTGGAAGAGCAAAGCCTTCATAAATAGGCACTGCATGAGTGACCCCATCACCAGCGTCCAAAACTACGCCAGTTGTCCTTCCAGTTGCGTACCTTGATAAAAAAATGAAATTAAAAATAGATAATTGTGACGTTGAGACTATTTATATGACAGAAAACTAATTTTATATACTTACAAACTTAAAACAGCTTGCATGGACAGAAATAAGGCAGGTGCGTTCAGGGTTTCAAAGAAAATTTCGGCAGATTTTTCCCTATTCCTTCGAGGATTAAGAGGGGCTTCTGTAAGAAGCACCGGATGCTCCTCGGAAAACGTCTGCAGCTGGTCCTTGCTGAAAACGTACTGCCAAATTCTTTCCATGTCATTCCAATCAGTGACAATTCCATGTTCCATAGGATATTTGATGGAAAGGAGACCTCGATGTTCTTCTGCCTTTGGACCAATGAAAATGTCACCTTCCAATGCTCCAGCCATGACACGGACATGTTTTGGTCTTCCAACACTGCAAAATAAAACATGACAAGTTAACTTTAGGACAAAGTAACACAGCTGCTCAACTTACTAGTTTGGGAATCGGCACTTTGGAACTGAATCTCCTGCAAATCCAGCCTTAATTATTCCAGAACCCTAAAAAAACAGGCAATCATTGTTACAAATGTTTATACCTAGTTATTATTTTATAAAACAAAGCTCACATTATCAATGACAACTGGTTGATTAACCAACTCCATGCTGAATACAAAAACTTACAACCAGTATTTTTTAAGGCAAAAATATACCTAAATTATATATGGCTGCTAATTTAAGTGGGATAATTACTATAAATTATAATTTGAGCATTCCAAAAGGAGTTTGGAAATTGACAAGTACAAAGCAGCTATCCCACTGACTCATAGTGTTTAACCAAAGCGCCGAAATTTCAAACGTTCCATTTTCCCCCATTCGCCACAACTAACGTTCTGAAACGTATGAAAACGTCGAGAGAGAACAAAAGTGGTAAATTCCACTTCATATTTCATATAATTAAGTAAATTGCCATAAAACCGATGTTGATTAAATTGTATGTTGATTGCTGAAAGAGTTTTATATGAAGCATTCGTTTTGCAATTTGCATGCAACCGCCATTTTTGTAGAATCCAAAATCCAACGGACTTCAACTACTTCAACAGAGTCCAAAAAAGAATTAATTAAAATGAGTAAAATGTCGAGAATCTCGAAAGGACGACCCTTAAGATCAGAACTTGGGCCTTTCGGAGACGTTTTGCCAGCTGATCAATCCTCAGTGTCTGTAAAAGTCAAAAAAGCTTATGATTCGTCAGACGAAGACGACTATGGGACGTACTACGAACAAGAGGATGACGACGATGACGAGGACGAAGATAAAGCGCTTGAAATCTGGAATCCCTTAGGTGCGGATTACAAGAGCATTCAAAACCTCGTTTGTGGAGATCCTGAAAATGCTGCAGCTTTCGCCTTCGGAGTTAAAGAACGAGTGTTGTCACTTAACGAAATTAAATGCCGATTCCCCGTAGAAGACACAGGATTTTGTTGGAAGGGCCCAAGATGTAGACTCAGTCACAAGCCTGAAGAAGGTAGATATATTTCGTATATGATCATTACAACAATTAACTAATGACAATGTATTGATAAAGAATTATTGAGAGCTGAGCTGAAGCAGTCGATAGTGTTGAATTTAGCTTTGGACAACAAGCCGAAGCTCAAAGCTGGAATGTGGCTTGAAGTAGTCGTCAAACATTTTGTTTCGCCTACTGACTTCTATGTCGTTCCGGCCATTGCGCCTAAATGTTTGTGCGAGGGCTTGCATTGCAAAACAAAAAAGGAAAAACTGAAGCTGAAGGAAGGAGGAACTGATTACAAGGCTTTTAGGCGGACTAATAGGATTCCACGCATTAAAAATGAATTTGGTATTGCAAGCTCAACATTTTTGTTTTAACATATGTGTTTTATAATTATATTATAATGCTATGCGTATTCACAGGCAGCGGAATTTCCGGACTGGAGAAAATCACCAAGAAATTAACAGAAATGCTGGAAGGTATCAACTGGAGAAACCGTCAAACAGCATACTACGAAAAGACTCAATTAGCTGCAGTGAGAGTCTGCCAAAAAGATGGATCTAGGACTTGGTATCGAGGGGAAGTGTTGAGAGTGGATGTTGTAAAGGTACAGCCTCGTGAAGCTCCATGGCACGTCGTTAGGCTATTCGATATTGGTCAGACCCTGACCGTTCAGGCTGATAAAATGTGCACTTTACCAACTTCATTGTGCTTTTGCCCAGCACTGGTTAAACAAAATAATTTTAACATGATATTTGGCAATTTCACTAAACTTGTTCTTCAATGTAGGCATACAAATGCTCCCTCGACAATGTAACACATTTTGGAAATCGATGGAATGGGGCTGCAAAAGCACACTTCAGTGGCTTGTGTTTTGAGAAAACTTTGATGATGGAAGTTGTCAATGTCAAACAGTAAGTATTCAATTAGTTTTTTAAAAAGTTTTTTTTTATACAGTCTTATGTTTTTAAATTTTTCTGCAGCTCACACGACGAGCTTGTATCAACTCTTGAAAGCTATCCATACATCGTCGACCTGAAAACGCTTGGAACTCCTGAATCTCCGTGTTCATCTATTACTCAAATTATGATCGACGAAGGAATGGCTTTAGAAATTAATCCTTCTCCATAAACACATTTAGTTGAAACGTAATTGAATCGAAATCAAATAAATTAATCTATTCAATGTTATAATAAACGCTTTGTCTGTTTTTTCATGAGATTGAACATGACTCATCGTGAGTCTAAATTTGGGGAAAGAGAGCGGACTTTAAAAAACACAATTTTTTCTATCAGCGTTCCGGCTTCAGCTTGTTAATTTCATCACCAAGTTTAGTGACTCGATCGCCAACATCAGAGCCACTGTCCATCAGGTCTCCTGGATTGTTCAACGTTGGGACGAGGATATGAGAATGGCCGACGGCAAAATTAACGACATGGGTCAAATGGAGAAACGAGCCTTCACCGTTGGGACTCATATCAATTGTAGATTTCAAGGGGATGATGTCAAAGGTCATGTCGCCGCATTTAATCCCATAGATAAGATGCTCATGCTCCGTAAGTGGATATATTTAATATTTATTAATGCACACATTTAATAAGATTTAATTTGGTATAATTTAAATAATAATAGGTTCACCATCCTCTTGCGGTAAATCTACAAATTCAGATTTTATCCTTATCAATGCTGATTGTGTCGAAAAAATCAGTTATGTGGAAGAAAAGGGTGCAGAAGAATTGAGCACCATGAATAATCTCAGACCAGTCGATTTTCAAAAAGTGAGATAATGAAAAACAAATAAATTTACAATTTATGTAAAGAGTCAATTTAATACATTTGTTATTCCTCCAGTTGGAAAAACGCCGACAAAAGTTGTCACAATCAAAACGATCTAGAATCCGAGCCTTGTCCGCTGGTGTGCCTCCTGAAGCCAGAAGGCTGTTTCTGTCCATAATTAAGACGTAAGCAATTAATAAAAATTAATTAGTGCTCAAATAAAATATTTAAGATTTATTTCAATTTTGCTAACTAGGATCGATGAGGTTGTTTGGGATGGGGACAAAATCCTGGTTCTTAACGAAGTTCGGATATCTCCTCCCTACAAAGTAGAAAATGTACAAGGAGAAAAAGAGGCCTCTGTAATTCATGTTAAGAAAATGGTAGATAAGCATTGGAAAGAACAGAATGCAAAGACAAGTTAATGGCAGTAGTCTTTTCGTTTCGTTCTATGGTCTGAAAAAGATTATTTGCACCAAATTTTAATTACGATATAGTTCACAAATAAGTTCATTCGCTATGTAATGTATAGTCGTAGAGATTCGTCCTTTTTTAAAAATTTATATTTAGTATCTTGAAATATTCGAAACAATAAACAATTTGATGTAGGAAACAATTTTAACCCCATTTTATCACATTCTGCCATGTCATCCAATGCGATGCGATGCAGCCATCTTCAAGAAAACGGCCTCATATTAATTCCCCTTTTGGAAAGTATCAACTGAGTGAAATGGATTACAATTGTAATTTACATATTTTTCTTGTTATAAAAATGGATTTTAGTTTTATAGTAAAAAGTTTTGATAAATTTATTACATTGAACTTCTGTAAATGCAGTGTATTATTACAATGCAGTGGAAGGGGCTGTTGAGATTTTCTAATTTAATTTCATCGTATGTGTCACACTTGGCTTGGTATTATTACGCAGGCACAAGGTGCTATTATTTTGCTGCTTTTTCCATCAAGAGTGAAATGTAGAGACAATCGATTATCTTCACTTTAACCTCATCAGTTGCGCTTCCGAAGAACTTACTGAATGAGATTCTCAACTTGTTTCAGACTTGAGATTAGGGATTGGGGGAGAAATCGCGTCTCCATTAATAAACGTATATAATATTTCATTACATTGTAGAGTTAATCAACTTTTTCTTAAATAAAACATTATAAACATTTAGCATAGCTCGCCATCGAAAGGGAAATGCCAAACGTTTCAAATATTTAGCTTCCTCGGCCTCCCGTAAACCTAAAATCTAGGCTCCTTGTCAAAGAGTCCTTGACATTCGTACAAATTAGAATTTATTAGAAGCAACATATACAAATTTATAAGGACTAAAACCAACTTTAAATTTCAAATTTATATGGACAAAAAACCCAAAAAATGTATGACAGATGGACATTATGCGTGACAGACGGACGTGCCAGAGCCATATTATAGTCCTCCAGGTATGGCGAGCTAATAATATAGCTTCGTTGGTATGAATAGGCAAACGGTTCCTCTATGTAATCCTTAAATTTGGTTTCTTCGAAAAAAACTCGAGATGACACGCTTAAATTGGTAAATTCTCACACCCATTTGGTATTCCTGATTATTTCTGATGAGCTTATGCAAATAAATTGCCGTAATTCCTTCTCGTCAAACTACAATAAAGGGGCAACAGTCTTCGGTTTATTTAATGAATCATTATGAGTCAATTATGACATGAGACGAACACTGTTAGCAGAATGTTACGTAAGGGACTTAAAGTTGATTACCTACGTACTCACTTCTTTACTTTAAACCTAAGCATTTGTAAAACTAATGTTGAACATAAAACCAAAATTTGCCATAAACAATTAATTTAAATCGTTTTGGCATTGCGTAAAATAAACCACACACGCAACTTAACCAATAATTGGGATATATATATGAAATGGTGTATTCTGGTGGTTCGAGATCAATCGAGACGACTTTTCTTGTTTTGTTGTGGAATTATACAATATATGTACCTTTAGATAATTCCATTTTTTTATTCCGAGGTTGTATATGCATATATACAGCAATGGCATGGCCTTGTCGCGACTCTCGATTGATCTCCAATTATAGATTTCTTACGGTTGTTGTCATGTTATTTTTCTCACATAATTAAAGTACAATTCAGTGTCAATATCCACACACCCTATGTATTCGTTATTATCGTGGGTTTATCCGCAATCTTATAACATAGGCTAAAACTAACTAACTGCTAACAGTAAAGTCCAAGGGATTTCCAAATTGTGTTCATTTATATAAAATTTGGAAATCCCTTGAATTGTTGACGACTTTACTGTTATATCTAAGGGGTTGGATGGACGCACAAACGATGACAAACGCTTGTTCAAGTCATATAGATCTTCATTACGCTTTCAAATAACTTTTAGTCATTCTCTGTCTCTCTTCTGTTTTGTGCTACGACCAAAGTGTATCAGTGTCTTTCTGCAACCTTTTTGATATTTTGCATTTATAGTTTGAATTTTGTTCTGTCTGGAAATATTTCATATTACAAATTTGTGAAAGTGGCAAAAACGTGTCGGTTTAAAGTGTTACTTATGAGTTGTTATTTCATCTACGTATTAGTTGTGCATAGCCTTTGAATGCGATATGCGTAAAATGGCTTACTGCAGAATTCTTCTTAAGTGCCTCATAATCCATGTTATGCTATCATCAATAAATTGTCAGTCCAGGTATGGAAAATTTTTTAAAATAAATCAAATTGTATTGATTTCAACTACATATATATTCTATTTAGGAGAGATCGCGATCGTGATCGCGAGAGAAATAGAGACTACAAATCCAGAGATAAGTTTCGTCCATACGATGTGCCAAGTAGTAACCAACAACAGAAACCTCGTCAGCAAATAGATCCTTGTCATCGAAATTATCACAGGGCAATTAGTAACGAGCCCCGACGAAGTTACAATTACAGATTTGGAACTGGAGGATCTCGTGAGACTGCTCTTTGCGACAGAGACCTTGTTCCCGGCTGGTATCGTTTCAACTCTCTGGCTGGAGACAATATTCCAACGTCATGTCCCGGTGTCAACTATTGTGGCACCAGAGCACCCGTCTGGATGAAAGGTTGGCAAAACATTCAATTGCAATTCACAATTTACATTTTCATATCACTTCCGACTTTTTTGAGAAGAAATTTGTCTGAAAGTTATGTATTCCCAAATAGTGTCAAAAAAATCACACAACAAAGCATTACGTTTGTTTCATTCTTTCTAGATTTGCGGTCAGTCTTCATCTTCTAGATCACTCAACCATTAACTTATTGTCTTTGTGCTGTAACTTTCCATATTTTTTTGCCAACTGAAAACCTTTAATTTCTGGTTTAAAGTTAGATTTGTGTATTTACAATAGTTTGCAAACCGAATCTCAATTAAACATCTTTTTATATCAGTTTTACGCATTTAGATTTAAAGGTTGTGCAAATTTTTAATTGCGATTCGTGAATAGAAATATGAGACTTTAGTAAAAAGATGAACAACTGAAATTATAAAGCAACCCTATTTTACAAACAAACTGACATAAAATTACCACATCAATTGGTGGCTTCCTATATTGTTTGTGAAAGGGCTAGAACAAAAGGACACTGCTTTCAGATTACGCAATGAATATTGGAGATGTTTGTGTCATGCTGGAGTAGCAAGTCCATTCAAGTGTTACAAATATTTTTGTTCTGACGCATCTAGCATCTATCTATGACGTTATAAAATGTATACATTGTTGTTGTTGATTTGAGTTTATGGATGAATGGTTTTATCAAGGTACGATTCCAACGGTTGAAGAAGGAATTGTTAAAGCAACAGCCTGCGTCTCTGTCCAAGGAAAATGCTGCACGACCCAGATTCCCATACTTGTCAAAAACTGCTCGGATTTCACAGTTTATCATTTGCAGCCAACACCAGCATGTCCCTCGGCATATTGTGCAGGCTATGAGGTGACTTGTCCCGCAGGATTGGCATCGGATACAGGATACACACCCTGTCATTGTAATATTTATCATGCTGTATTATTATCTACGTTACATTTGATTGACTGAGCCGATGAACCATGATTTTGTTCGTAGTTCCTGTTGATCTTCTTGAAACAAAGGTTTCTTATGGCTTGTCCAAAGACAAGACACAAATTCAATTTTTTTGTGATGTCACTTTGGGAGGACAAGTCGTTCCGGAAACTGTAGGTCTTCAAGTTGAATGGCTTGCAGATGATGAGGTCGTGCAATCTGAAACATTTGGACTGCTGCAACAACACAAAGGCGTTCTTAAAGAAGAAAAGTGGTCGATAGGACAAACTGTAGGAAATGACTGTTTATCATTCTATTTGAAAAATTACTAATAAAATTATTCATCAATACAGCTACAATGTCGAGCGAGAGCCAAGCACATGACAATCAACACATTTACTGCCCCCATGCTAAGTAAGCCTATAAATACGGGTGTGATCGTTTTGAGTTCCCAAACGCTATCTGCGACAGAGGGTAACAACATTTATATCCATTTGTAAAAACAAATTATTAGTATTTCTGTTTCTTAAATAATAGGGTCTGAGCCAGCACAAATTGAATTTCAAACAACCATCCCTATTGTTTGTCCAAAGAAGGAAAAGCCAAAGAAAAAGGAGAAAGATAAAAAGCAGCAACAGCAGCAGCAACAACAACAACAACAACAACAAAAAGAAAAAGAAAAAGAAGTTGTGGAAGAAGAAGAGGAGGAAGAGTGTTGCATTACATTTGAGATCAACACAAGCATCTCTTCACCCACAAGTCCAAGATGTGCATCCGGAAATTCATTCGATTTGGCAGTCACAAACACTTGCACCTACAAAATATGTGCAGATGAATGGAACTCTACTCATAAAGTGCCCGTATGGGCAGTCAACGATGGTTTATTTGGAGGTGACGTTGAAGAAACAAGACCTTCAGTGATTGTCGATATTCGAACTGCTGAATCAAGCCCTCCGCGATGGCAAGATCTAGTTTTGCCATCCCAAGAGGTTAATATTGATACTTTTAACATACTAAATTATTGTTATTCAAATATATGATGGTTATGATTTTCAGGTTCAAATTATTCAAGCAGATATCACAGAAAGATGCATATCTAGCAACCACATTTACACCTTTGACGGAATTAGATATGAAAACACTTTTGAAGGAACATTTATTCTTTACAAGCATTCTAATTTGCCATATGAAGTTCAAGTCCATCGAAAGCAGTGCACTCACTCAAGTCTTTGTAATTGTGGGGTTGCAATCAGATTTGGGGATGTTATGATAGCTGCCGACGTTTGTACCACTGGACGATTGAGATTTTGGAGTTATACGTTGGATGGAAGTTATATTGAACCGTCCAAAATTACACATTTGCCACAAATTATAAGATTGGATGAAGGAAGAAGTTTCCAAGTATGCATAAATATATGTATTTTATTTTAATTTAATTTCAATAATTAAACTATGTATGTATCCTTTTAGATTCAATTTCCAACCGGTACAAGCGTTTTACTGGGACCAAATTTGAGGGTTGTGACAATTCAAGCTTCTCTAAGTGATTTAGAGCATACTTCAGGCTTATGCGGATCTTTTGATCGAGATTCGTCCAACGAGTTTTCAACTTTTAAAGGCCAAATTGTCTGCTCTGCATCTCTAAATAGAACAAACAATTGTGATGATTTTGCAAAATCTTGGAGACTGTTAACAGAGCAAAGTTTATTTGTGGGCTCGTTTACAAACGATGGGCATACGGAAGAGGATGAAAACCATTTGGAAGATGCCACAAGTCCAGGTCACTGTAGTTGCTCTGATCTTAAGAAATCCAAAGATGTTGACCTTCGGCCAAAGTCAAAACCAGGATATCAATCCCCATATGAAGACTATCAACCAGAAACAGAGCAAACAGAAGAGGAAACTGAAGCCAGCAAATGCAGTTCCAGTCAATGTGTGGACCCACGTGGGGTCGAAATTACAACACAATTTATTGACCTACTTTCTGAAGAGGATTTCATTTATGAAGGAGACGAATTTGGAACACAAGCCAGCACTGCAACCTTACAACCAATGTTTTACGGACAATCAAAATTAAGTCTTACGTTAGACAGCAATTCACAAATTACAGATGATGCTGCTGAAGTATTTTGTAGAGGTGTGATAGAAGGAATGCACTTTACAAAACTGTGCAGAGATCTTGCAAATATTGACATTGAGTACCATATTAAAAATTGTCAGAATGAAGTTAAGGTAAGAATGTTGCATAAAAGGAAACGGTCCATTGTGGTACATTAACTGTTTTTAATTTTTTGGTTAAAAAATATAGTATACCAAAAGCACAATTTGGAGCTTTGATGCTTTAGAAGAATTGAGGATTGATTGTAGATTCCAAATTTATCATAATGTAACCACTTGGGAGCCTCAACTTGGACGTCAACATGGGACACCTCCTTTAGGAATACTTTCCAGCCTCTGTCTTAATAACTGCAGTAATTCAGGAAATTGTGAACACGGTACGTAAAATTATTTTTAATTGGATAAAACGTTCAATGATACCAAAGACATGATATTTTATTATATATATTTGTGTACTTTTAAACAGGAGTTTGCCGTTGTAAAAAAGGATTTTCTGGAGCAGACTGCTCAGTAAATTTGAGCGTTTCTCCGAAAATCACAAGTTTAGGATTCAAAAGCACTTGTGACATTCGAAATAAAGCTTGTAGCGAAATTCTAGTTTGGGGAGAAAGGTTTGCTGACAGTGAAAGCATAAAGTGTCATTTTGACGTGTACACTGTAAGCACAGTTATCTATTTTAAATAGAATGTTAATGCTTTATTGATTTGAAAATTGTTTTCAGACTGCATCAGTCAAATCGGTTCCGACATTATCCTCAACACTAACCACCAATGCAAAACTTCTCACTTTTCAATCAGTTATCTGTGACATTCCTGACTTGCCAATTCATGATGCAAAAATTGCATCTTTCTATATCCCTGGAGAAGGTTTAGAGAAAACAAGGTGACTTATTACTCTTTTAAAAAGTATTTTTTTTACTTGCATTTTTAATAATGTATTTATTACTCAGGGCTCTTTTGAGAATAAGGGTGAGCTACGGAAGTGCAAACACAGCAAGTGATCCTTTGGACTACACAATTTACGATTCATTGTGTTGGAATTGTGAGCAGCCATTGGCATGTGAAGCCAGACCCACTCAAAGCTGCAACGTGTTGTCTGAGCCCTTTGGAACATCCTCAGATTTTCAAACGATCCCTTCATTTAGCAATCCTTCTGTCGGATTTGCACACAGCAACAGTCCACTTCAATTTTCTCCAGATACTTCTTTGGGCTTTCACCCATCCCCTCCTCAAGGCTCCCATCACCCTGGATTCACTGAACAAGGACATCCTGTTCTATCCAATCCATGTGAGCTGCCAAAAGACACGGGACCTTGCAGAAATGACCAATTGAGATATTTCTTTGATACTTCAATTCGGAAATGTCGTCCATTTATTTTTGGTGGATGTCAGGGAAATCCCAACAATTTCTTGTCAGAAGACGAATGTTTAAAGGAATGCAACACTCGACGTATTGAGGAATCGGAAGAAGACCCTGGCGGTAGCGTGGGGGATCAGGCCTCACCATCCTCCGTCCCCCTTTTACCATCGTCCGTAGCAGAGCCCGTAAATGACAAATTGAAATCCATCCCACAGAAATGCCAACAAGGAAATAGTCCGGGTCCATGTGATGATGAAGTTATCAGATACTTTTTTGATACTTTGGTGAAGAAATGTCGACCGTTCATTTATGGTGGCTGCTTAGGAAATAGCAACAACTTTGAGACAAAAGATTTATGCATAAAGGAATGTGAAGTTACATAGTTTTGTTTGTAAAGGAAAATGTTCAGAGAAAACTAATACGCTCTTTCATCATCTTTAACAGTGGAATATAATTTCTGCGACTAATTATTTTGTTATGTTTGTAATTTTGCATTTTTAAAGTTTTTAATTTTATATGTATGCACAAGTGTACCATTCAACTACAGAAATACTTAAATGGTCAATAAAAAAATAATGTAAGAAGAGTCAAGCGTTGATACTCAATTGTTTGTTTCAGTCTTAGGGGAGATGGCATTGAAGTGAAAGCTTTTTGTGAGCGGAGAAAGAAAAGAACTCTGCTCACTTTCACTTGCTGCTAACTTGAAAAGACGTGCGAGGAAATGAGACTCGGAAAAATGATTTGATTACCACGTGAAGACATGAAGGATTTTTAATGGGACACTGGCTCATAATGTTGCGAGAAACCATTAGTGCCAATTAGACAAACATGTCCCCTCCTGTTTTTGCACTCACTTTATTATTATTATTAGCAGGACACATACATGGCTTATTGTAACCCGATTTGTACACAAGACACCTAGTTGTTTGATTAGTTACATGAATGAGAATATTATTTGTGTCCATGACTTGGTTGGCTTATAGTTGGTAAGTGGGGAAGAAGTAAGTAATTTGTTTAGTGGAAGTAAAAGAAACGGGAAGTGACTTTGTATCAGGCAGTAAAGAAGCAGTTAAGACTCTATTCAAGTAGTTAAGGAAATGGGGAAAGTATTAAGTGTTTTGTTGCAGGTCGTTGGAGCTCTGCGAGCGAAAAAATTGGAGTCCTCCTTGTTTGTGTATCTTTTTTTGTGGTGAGGAGAAAATTGAGTGTGTTTGTAACTGTGTATTTATTGGGTGGTGAGTTGATTGCGTGGAGAAAGCGTTTGAACACAATAAGTAAGAAGACGGGATGGACAAATAAATGTGAAAGCAGATGTGGTTAACGTCTTTACTTGTTCATAATAAGAGAACAACTAACACACTGGGGAGTCTGTGTCTTGTGTCACTAAATAATAATCACCGTTTACTGACTGTCATCCTTTCTCTCAGACAACATTATATGCCACCCGTCATAAATAAATGTCTCACACACCACTCTCTACTTTCTCCTGCCCTGTCTCTTATAATTTTATAATCTTCATAATAATAATAACAGCATTTCTGGGACTGGGAATTTTATAATGTTTCGCTTTAATTACTTTCCTTTTTGATGGCTCTTCTTTTATTGTGAGTTTTGGGCTTCTCAAGCAAACAACAGGGAGGAGGAAGATAATTATCATAGACACACAAAGTTGTTACATAAAATTACAATTATATTTGCTCCTGCAACTTGCCAAGTCATAACGTGGGATCCGTGGGCCACTCAATTAAATAGTTCCTTTTGTATTTATAATTTTATGATGGCTATTGGTGAGGCAGCAATTAAATCATGGATGGATTAGGGGGAGGAGGAAAAATACTCCGCTTTGGCTTTGTTTATCGGGGGGAAAGTGAGCGTATGCATGGAGAACTGTTGTTGGTTTAGTGTTTAGTGTTTAGGCATTATTTTTGGAGGATGATGATGTGGCTAACAATAACACCGAGGGGACTGTGCCGTGAAAACCAACAACGCTTAATTCAGCAGTTGAGGGGCAGAAGAAGAGATGAATCGATTAGGAAAACATTTTTAGACAAACTCTCTCTCTCAAAGTTATATCAGTAGTGAGTGTTATAATCTTTGCTGTTTTTCCCATACACAATCTACATGAAGCCAAATGCACTGCTAAATACATCCCTTTCCCTTGTTGCTTACACTCTCGCCCTAATGCTAACAACCCAGTAAACTAAACAACTAAATGTGCCACGACTACTTACTTTAGTTGCAACTAAAGTAAAAACATACAGATATTGGCCGTGTTATACGATCGATATGTTCTGTGTGGCAATTAAAGAGTGGAGCGGTATTATTTTTGTTTATTATGTCTTCTTCCAGATTGCCTCATTTCTCAATCTGTTTCAGTCCGTCAACGGGAAGCAAGGAAGCAATAGCTCTCAAGCCTCTCAACCAACTAACTGACTCATTATTAGCAAGCAGGATAAGCTAATCTCTCAGAATCCGGCACACGCATCACTACCTCCCTTTAGCCGGCAACTTTCCCTGCATACTTGGGACAAGGTCGAATGTGTTTTGTGGGTGATGGTGCGTGATTAACAATCTCTTAATAACAGCCACAACAACAGCCGTGGCTACACAATTATCCTACCTGGGATTTGAATCTCATCTCAACAACTACGCCAGGTAAGTGCTTCTTGTTAAAGTAGAATGGGAGCATAATGTCCAAAAAGTCTCATCCGTTGTTGATGTGAGATGAGAATATGGGACGGCCAGAGTTTGATTGGGAAGAGAGAGAGAGATGATATGGGGAGAGAGAAGGGGCTTTAATAAGTGGTGTAAGCAAGACAGAGACAATTGTTAGAAGACGACACGAGATTAGCTGTGCAGTGCAATAAAAGTAGAATAGATCGAAATAGTTTTACAAAAGGAATAGATGGGAGCATCTGTAAATTATTGCAGCCTGTAGTCATTTCGGCTTTGAAAATGTGAGTGGGCATTATTTGTTGAAGTAAACTGTTTGCTGAATTTGCAAAAAATAAACCACAGACAGGGCAGTGGTATGAGATAACGATGCCACTAAAGAGAAGAGTCTAGGGGGCTAAATCGGATTCCCGTCATCAACTGCCCCATTCACATCGCTCCACTGATTGTCCACAGATAGTCTCACTTTCCCTCCACAATCCAATGCTCCACTTTCCTCACTTTGCCTGGTCAACGCTGTCACAAAATACCAACACAGGGGCTAATGCCTTTACTTACGATTAGTTAGCTACCCCACTAAATGCCATTAATTAAACCATTCAGCTTACACCACTCCAAAGAAATTCTTCCTTATTCTAAATCCTGTTCAAGTTTGTTTGTCGAGTGATAAATTCTACTTTGTTTATCTTATTCCATGGAATCCTGTCGTTAGTTGTAAACATAGGGGTGATTTTTTTCAAGGAATAAACGTCAAGGATGAAGAAGACACAACCAACTTCCATCTCATCCAAACAAAATCAACTGCAATGCAACTGCTCCTTTTTTGTATATACATACATACAGTTCTTTTTTTAAAAACTACTACTGGAAAAACCAAGTCTACAATATAAACATTATGCTTGGTTAGAAAATAGGATTTGGTGACCATTGCTCAAAATAGTTGAGATGCAAATAAGCTAGGCTTTTAAATCTTTTTAAAAGGTTTTTATGTTAAAAATTTGAAGTGACAATTGTTTTTCCACGGAGGAGGGGTCAAAGGTGGTGACAGATGGTCACAGTATTTCAAGAAAAGGTTGAGAAGAAGAGTATGTAGTGTGAAAATGGAGGCTTGTGCTTTGTTTACAGAGCCGAATAGTCAAATCTCAAATGTTTGCCAGGGTCCAGTTTTCAATCTTGTTGAGAAATCCTTCACGTTCCGGCCACTACCTTGGCATTACCTCCAACTCTAAATTTGCATCACTCTTTTGTTGGCTTTCGGACACTTTCTCCGAGGGAGTGAGGTGTGGATTTCCTCCCTGGGATGCATCTCTCCTAATATTATCCAAAAAGAGCAGAAAAACTACTCTTTATTTATTCCCCTTCCCTAAACTCACAAAAATATGATTTGTAGGGAATCAACTCACTTTTCTTTACATTCTGATCTCACATCCATTGATTTCCCACATTTGTTGGTTTGGTTTTTCTCCAAAGAAGAAGAGGGATGACTGACTGATATTCACTCTGAATATATTATAAGGCGGTGGATGATACTGGCTCACTGCATTCCAATTTTATCCACAATCCATGGCTTTTTCTTAAACTACTCTTTCTTTACCGTTTCCTTCCTTAAACAAAACATAAATCGTCCAATTCATCACATCACTATCTCTGTCAGTTTTATCCATTTACAGTTCAACAACATGCATCCACTCTCAATATATATTGTTTCACCATGTGTTTCCCTCTACAAAAATCCAAAGAGAAAATACAACCATTTTTACAAAAACCCCCGTCGTCCAATGTTTATGCATAATTCTCCTTAATTTTAGTGAAAAAAACAATTCAGCTTTGGAGAAAGACTTTGGTTGAGATGGTTTTAATTATGCTGCTATTGTACATACATATCTATTATATTCTGTTGTAATCTTTAGACCACTAGAAAATCATGCTACATTATTAGTATTGCTTCGGATTGGAGATTTGAGAGTTTGAGAGAGAAGGATTTGCTTTTCCAACCTGTCCGACGCAGTTATACATATATAGTAAATAATAATAAACACGCTCTTATCTTGCTCCACTTTTCCTTAGGTACATAGAGAACTCTGGAATAATTACGACGCAACAATAAATTCCAATTTACGTATTCCTCTCATTCAATTCAATAAATTTGCCATTGCCAGCCAGCGAAATATGGAAGAAAGAGTTTCATAGGCTAATTCATGCACAGCCACTAATAACCTAAAACAACGGCGTGGTTTGTTGCCATTTGTTTACCAATGCTCCTCATTCAATAATAATTAAACATGATTTTGTAATGAAGAGAAATGGCACAAATTTGTGTTATTATCGCAATCGTTCATAGTGGGGAAAGAAACCTTAAAAATGTTTATAACCCACAGCAGCAAAACAGGATTATGTAGTAGGCAGAGAACGAAACGTTGTTTTTGTTGCATTACGTAAATTGAAACACGTAAGATCAAAAATAAATGCAAATGGGAAGCGTTAATTTGAGGATTTAATCCCATCACACATAATGCACTCACATAAGCAAGTGAGCGAATTATTCATCAACCGTGTATAAAGGAAGATGGATAACTTTCAACTGTTGGTGTAATCGACCAACGAAATACAAAAAAAAAACTCGTGTGTATTATTATTTTTGGCAACACGTCGTTTGTTTAAGCTTTTTTTTTTACAAAATTTAGCCAACTTTTTCTTTATATTTACAAGCTTTGAAATTAAATTAATAAACTTTTTTTATAAAATTCCATGAAGCATGTATTTACATGTATGTACATGAATTTTATTGCACAAATTGTGGGTGTTGTTTGGTTTTAGTTAAAGTTGCATGTTTTCTCGCATTAGAGAGAGAAACGTCTCATTAAATGTGGAGCTAATGGATTTACAGTTGATAAAGGTGCCAAAACGTTTAATACAAAGCAGAGATCAAAGGAATAGATGAAAACCAACTCGGCATCTGTTAATCAAACCAAATAATAATATTTTGTATGGGCAGCGAAACATGAGGTCTGAGTTAAAAAGTGTAATAATAAAAGAGAACAAGTGAAGAACATTAAAAAAGTTTGTCAGCCACCCCAGTAGTATTTAGAGCGGAGGAAGGGAGGGATAAGTCACATCAGTCGATGAAACTATTGTGCTTTAATAATTTATGCTTCTGCAAACATCTCGGTTGTTAGGGATGGCGATGACTGAATGGGAAAGTTGCTTTTGGTTTACTTTGTAAACTTACGTCTATCACGTGATCCAGACCAATTCCAAGAGTTTGTTGTATTTTTAACAAGCCTTTGGATATGGCAACAACTGCTCACAGAATTTTATTCAGCTTTTCCTTTCTCTCCTAATAATAATACTTACACTAATTATACTAGCTCATATTATGCAATAGATGTTGGCAATTATAATATGTCACCAACCTCGGTTCATGATTCTTTCCTTATAATACAATGACTCAATGTCACTTCCACTCTTATAGTTGATTGCATTAAAATCCCACACCAAAAATGGTTCAAAAAGCTTTATTGTAATAAATCTATATAATTAACCATTGGTTGAGTGTAGAATATTTTACCAACTTTGTTAGAAAGACATTGAGATGGATCGAATTGTTTGATATTTGGGGAGAGAGTTTTCTTGAGAATTTAAAACTGAGATTTATTGAGAAGGTGTGCATTGTTTGTTTCATTAAGACCACACCTACAGCGTGCAAAATGGCTTTAATATATAACAATATTACTTTTGTCTTGAAAAGGTAAGAGTTAATCAGAGTTGCTCTTCTTATCTGTTTGACTTGAGTGTTTGCCTTTCAACTAAACTGCCTCAACACTTTGCACGAAATGCTACTTCCGGAAAATCCCATTTTTCATCTCCATATACAACTAAACTATTAACTCTTGTGTATTCCTTAGCCATATCAAGAAAGAGGGCTTGTCTCATGCATAAATAAATAATTTTAAGACCATCTATAACACAGGCTTCGTGTCCAATTTGTTAACATTATTACAAGATTTAATGAAATTAATGACAGGTAGAAACGGAAGTGATTTTTTATGTTTTAATAATAAAAACATGGCACGCGACAAATAAATATATAACAAACACGTACAGGGAAGAGAACGAGGGAAAAGAAAATGGAGAAAGAAAGCATTCATTCATTTATCTTTCCTGTTTATCGAGCATTGATTATTCATAGTCTATTGACTATTGTTCACATTTTTCACTGTCCATATCCATTTGAAAAAGGTAAAGATGAAAATATTTATGGAGGATATGAAAATACTCTGGAGATTATTTTGTTGTCAGTGAGAAAAATAAATAAAAATTGATGATGCTAAAGAGTAGGACTATCAACAAGGGGCCGCATTACGCATGGCCAAGTATATATGGAGTGAAAGATCGCGTTGTGTTGTATCCAAAGGAAACGTTTTCTGTAGCCTGTCATTCTTCTTTGATGAATTGTCACTCGGCTGGTAGATATCCTTTGCTTAGCTTAAAGACAACAGATTTGGCTACAAAAGATGAGAAAGGATGGAGATAGTGAAAGCAAGTCAAGTGCGGTGCATAAGAATGGCTTTGGGACAGCTACAAATGGAGGAGAGTCGTGAAAGTGGTAGTGGAGTTATGTCAATTCCATGGGCAGATCTCATGTATTTTGTTCTGTATTTGATGCATTTTTTACTAGGGCAATAAATATGGGAGAGGTAGTAGATTGGTTGACAAAGAGTTGCAGATTCATGAGTTTCTACCGTGACAGCTCCCGCTTGATAACAATGCTGAAGCAGCAATAGGCAGAGACAATGTCAAATTGAACCCTCTCCGCTCCCTTCTTAGAAGACCAAATCGACCATCAACGTCTGTTTTGTATAGAAAACTCTACTTCTCTTAGCTATCATAACTTCATTTTTGACAACTTTTTCATGTACTCTCCAACTACATTTCAGGCTCAAACTTTCTTTTTATGCAGACAATTTTTCAGCAGCAGCACTCTTTTACATACCACGAGAGAGTGAATGAGAAGAAGTCGGATTTCCTAGACAAAGGTGAAGTGTAAAACAGAGCAAGAGTCAGTTGATTGATTGCACTGAGAATGATTTTTTAAAATGACTTGTTTTCCAGTCTGACATAATTCTTCTGCTTCGATATCTCCTTGTTTACTCAACAGCCTATATTATGCAAGCTATATCAATCAATCATTTGGCTCATCATCATCACTCCCACTCACAATAAAATTACAAATCAACAAATCAAACAAATACCACCTTGATTCTTCTCCCAAAGCCCATAATCTTAATTATTCATTATAAGTAAGTATATATATGTATATATATGTAACTACTCGACGGTGTCTTAATATTATCAAAGAGAGAAGAAAAGAAAAAGATGAGCTAATAAAACGAGGATGGGAGAAAGTGAGAGAATGTCATGGTGGACTATTGTTCCAATGTGGCATTGTTTACAACATGTCTGCATGACATTTAGTTGATATGTCATGCTGACCATTAGCAACGTTGAATGAGCTTATAATGACTGTTAAAGAGGATATTATGCCTTTGCTATATATATTTAATGTTTGTATCTCCTCTAAAGATGAGTTGATATTTCTTCCTTCCATTGCTGACCCGGATCCTTGTTGGCCTTTTGAGCTTTTACATTGTCCCACTCCAAAATCCTTCCTCCCCACTTTCCTTGGTGTCACTCACTCCGTCCCCTATCTTTTTTTGGCATTGTTTTACTTCCAAGGAGATTAATTTCACCTTAAGCTATTTGTATAAGCAAAGCAATAAATATTTTTTCAAGTTCGATAGTGCGTAAAATGATAAGCCGTCTCACAGCAGAATGAAATAGTTTGGTTGAGATGTAATTGTTGTGTTTGAAGTGTGATGGGAAACATTTGTCAATTGACTCCCTCTTAAAGCTCCCAAGTCCCATCAATTCATCCACATCAAAAGCTACTTTGATTTGGCTGACTGGGAATGCATCTTCCAACTTGATTCATAAATATCCACACCATTTTTTGTCATCTCAACATAAAAGCAATAGAGCGAGAAAAAATAAGCCTCTTGTTAGGCACAAACTACCAGAATAAATATACTAGATTTTGATATAATCATTTTGTCACCTGCAAAAAAAACATCTTTATGTAGAGTTACGTATATTCTCTCCCAGTTTTTATCAATAACTTGCCAAAGTTAACTGTGAGCATTAAGTTACTAAACAAATTCAAATTTGTCAATAATTTACACATAAAGGAGAGGAGACAGGCTCGAGAAGCTTCTCACCCTTTGAAATGAAATGTTGTGGAAATATGGATTTAGATGGGAAATGATGTGTGCCAAAGCAAATTCTTTGCCACTTTTGCGGTCAAACTAAACAATCATATCGTGCGAATATTCCACAAAGTGGCAATTTCATTCAACCAAAATATCTACAAAATAAAGATAAAAACGTTATTTTTATCTCAGGACATTTTTATTTATTCATTTTATAGCACATATTCTAATAATCTTACTTGGAAATGGTTTGTTTAAATAATAAAATGTGCAAAATTCACATTTATTTGCGAGTTTGGCCATTAATTTGTTGATGACTACATTTGTTGATGATTTTTAAGCTAGCTGACTAAGAAACAAGATACAAGTAATGGTAATTTAATGAAACCTTATTTATTTTAAAATGTAAAAAGTGGTGCACTTATTGTAACTTTAACTGAGAAGAAATAACAAGACAACAAGATCACAAGACCTCAATCTTTTATTTAGAAAACAATAAAGGACAGTCTCAAGTTACTCTCTTATATAAAAAGAGGAAAGGAGAGAGCAATATCTCAACTTTAACTTGCTTGTCCTCTTATTCCACATCACAACAGTTAAACACAATGCAATTAAAAAGTTTAAATTGTCTTAAACTTGTACATTCTGCTAAATTACTTAAACGTTGTCAAGCAATTATTAACAAAGATGTTTATGAATTTGAAATGGTTTCCATTTTCAGTGGCTATAAAAGCCAAAGATGGTTTTTATTTGTAAAAAATGGGTGCTTTGGAATGCATAAAGATGCCCACTCATGGCATTTTCCCAACGGAAGACGAACTGTTTTTGCTTGGTAAACTGGAATATTGTATTATGTGTTGCTGACCACTAATAGTTGACTCCTCTCCAGTTTCATTTCAAAAGTTGGTTAATTTAACTTCCTCAGCAAAGCCCAAAGTGTGGTGACACAACACAACACACATACTTAATTACCACTTAAGCCAACAGATGTTTTTTTAGCGGAAACTATCCACATTACATGAATGTACATATATTATAAGTTAGTTGTGATCATGTTGGTTGCCATACAATTGTAAGTGTCGTGAGAACCGACGACAAAAGTGTCCACTAAGCAATCTTAATAATAATTTGGTGGTGGTAACTCAACCGGGGGAAGAAGATGCATGTATCTTCAACAAGCTTCAACATTTAACATGCATTTTCCCAGCCAAGTAACCAGACACCGGAAAATAGTGAAGGAGAGAGAGAGAGAGAGAGATGTTTAGACATGGCTTTGCTTTGTTGTTCTCTGTTGGGGAGAATGAGAAGAGGAATTTGAGAGCATTTCCGTTTCCGACCACTGCATGTTTACACTTGTAACATGCACAAGAGAAATTATGACACAATAACAGCTACATACTACTACTACTTGTTGTGTCCTCTTTTTATTACCATTATTTTATGCTAATGATTGGAATAATATGTAATATTTCTCAATGTGGGGATGGTTATAGTGTCATCAATAACAATCAGGAGAGTGGAGAGAAATTGAGAAGGAAAATAAAGAGGAAATTGAGGTGTTAAGGAAAGGGTGAAAGGATTTAGGTAATGGAGGGATTCAGGTATTGTTTTAAATCGAAAAAGTGATATATCTGCGTTTCAAATAGATGATGCATCAATTGTAAAGGGAGCCACAACGGAGTGAATATTACGATATTTTTCTCCTCTAGTAAAACTTCTCATTTTGGTATTGTAGCGAGTTGTCGGCCTTGTTCTATTGGGGGCTTCAATGGGCGTCGAACGGGGATCTTATGAGCTAATAAATTTTGCGACAGTTGTCGTTACGAGTTTAAGTAATTTCCAAAACCCATTTTCCATTCCGAGTACTGTACAAACCTTTCTGTCAGCCACAGAAAATGCTTTGATTTATGATAATGTCCCGTTTTACCATTTTTTGTATATTTCTTCCATTCGGAGGACCTATTAGCAGGGATCATCAGGTAAATTTCGCAACGAGAGAGTGTCTCCTATGAAGAACTGACTGTTGTGCAGTTTGAATAAATTGCCCATGATCTAGACAGAGGAGTGTGTGGAAGGAAGTATTCAAGTGTTGTTTTATGAAAATTGTTGTCAAGTCTCTCTTTTTTTATCCTTGTCTTCATGGACGGGCTCATTGAAATAAGTTTGGATGTGGAAAAAGTTTTGAAAGCTGAATCATCTAAAAAATAACCTCTTTTATATCCCATTCTACACAAAGCCCTTGATATGATGTTAGTCGTGAACTTTTGAGTACCCAAACTATCCAGTTGATCCCAGAAAAAGCAAAGCTGTTTAAATCTGAGCAGCTTTGAGGATTCTTCTGTCTCGTTTCTTGGCCAATTTATGCTTCTCTTCCCAAAGGAGAAACGAAGAGAAAGCATTAATGCACACTTTGTACAGCAAAAATTACAACTATAATATATACATACAATTAAATAATAGTTATTATATTGAAAAAAAGGACTCAAGATGCCAACTAACGTGGGCCTTTAATATATGATATTTGACAAAAGGCTGCCCACCTGAGGATTTAAATGGTTATTTCCGGGGCCGAAGCAGGTTGGTAATGGAGCCTGTACTTATTTATGCAGATGGTAAGTGGTTTATGGAGAAATATTGTTCCGGTTTGCTGATCGAGGAACTTGGAAGAAGTTGCTTTCTTAAATCCGCTGAAACATCCGCTATTACGCCAAAGTCGATCAAAGTTTCTGGCTCGGGCCACATTAAACTCCTTTTGCTTACTACTATAATAGAGATGTAGCTTTTGAGTTGGAGAAAGAGCCCCTTTTTAAAATATCACCTCGGGTTTGGAGTGTTTCACAAAATAAACTCGTATCTTTTTTCCACGCCATAAAACGGGTAAAGAATGGCTGGTTGGTTGTAGAATGGCTGCAATAAGACAATTGTGTTTAAATTTGATTACAGATTATGCTCATATATATTGGGGGTGAGGTTAAGGGAGAATAATGCAACTGTTGCAAGTCTGATCTTAGTTTACCAGGACACAATAAGTAGCAGAATTCCTTCATCCATCTTCCAGGCTCCACTGGCCCTATCTCTCTCCCAAATCCTTCTCTCAATTCTTATTTCATTCACTTTGACAATCCAAACTAGTTTATGTACAAACTTGGGCCGATTCTTCCCGTCCTCTGATAAATCCGCAACTATATATACTCCTTCGTCAGCAGTCCCAGCCATTGTTCCAACATCCATTAAATAACTCGTACAATTCTGCATAGCGTCAATAATAATCAACATGCTCATTGTCATTTTACCATTGCGTCATTTGTTTATCAAACAACACCCAACTTACAATAAATAATGACACGGCAATGAAAGAAATGCAATCAAACAATATTCTCCAGCCTTTGCTGCCCTTGCAAATTATTGTTCCTTATACATATATATGCATACCTATAATAATATATAAATGTTTTAATTGCAAGGAGCTCAAATTACATTAATAAGCTGTATATCTCTCCATCATCCATTTACCACTTACCAAATTGTATATTCTAAAGTGTTGCTACTTATTTTGACATTTATACATCAAATCTTATATTTCTTTTCGAGTAACAAAAGAACGTATTCATAAGCACTAACTAATGTGCAGTGAAGGAGTTGATACAAATGCAACCAATACAAAGTCAAGGATAGTATTGTGCATTATATTTTTATATTGTATTAAGTATTAAGGTGAGATGAGCAAAGTTAAAGTTTAAGCAGTTGGTTCATTCAGTCGGCGTTGAATGGTGGTACATATAACACAATAATAGATTGTTAACAAGTCTGAAGAGTGAGGACAAGTGAGACATTCCCTCAAAGTCAAAGTCAGGTAGGTGAAACACTCTTTTCTCCTTTCCTTTTGAGACAAGCCGGGTGAAAGTGATGAGTTTGATTTGTAAAAATATAAAAAAAAATGTGGGATTAGTGTGAATTTTGACGGGGAGTGAGAGAGTGATGGTGTCATAGTAACTGAGGATTAAGGGCTATGGAGCAGATATCGTATAATGCATACCTTGCTGACTCCTCAAACTAACTCCCTTCAAATTAAGGAAGGAGAGATGACAAAAAAGCTGTTGGGCTTGTGTAATGGAGAGATAAGGGAGCTGTAAATCCCTTGGTCCCTTTCTCATTTGGATGTTTATCCACTCATTTTTTCTTCGTTATTTCCTCTGCCAAAGATTGGAGATTGAGTGATAGGGAGTGGAAAAGTAGTTTCCTTCGTAAGTATCTACCTTTCTCCGGCAATATTGGCTCAGACTCTCACTACTCAACTTCCATGACACTCGATTAGCATGTAAACTCGCCTTTTGTCAGCTACTCTGCAATGAAATTAACACTTTTTCTTCCCATCTCCCGCATTATTATGAGCACTCTTTTTGTTTCTCATTTAAATCCGGCTTTAATCTTAATTATTTTTGGGGCTGGGATGGCTTTCTCCCAAAGCACTTATTGTCATTGCCTTAAGCCCAACTTTTATGGCTCCATTCATAAGGTAAATACAAACAGTTGGCTACTGCTCTAACTATGTAATGCATTATGTTGGGAGATGGTCATTTATGTAATGGGATGTATCAAAATATTATTTAGTGGATGAAAGGAGAAACCAATAAAATGGGTGGCTTGTGTATGTGGATGTGTCGCAAAAGTTTGGCGTTATGGGTTAACTTGCTCTTGGTCAGTCTGTTGATCCAAGAGAAATAGTCAATAAAGGGAGACAAGGGCTACTTGGAACCTTTTATCTAAATAAGACAAGTATATCATATCTTTGAAATTGTGCTGATTCTCGAGGAGTAACAGTAAAATGCTCCACGTACGTTTCTTTATTATGATTATTGGAGTGGATGTCTAAACTATATACTTCCGCTTTCTCTTCTTCTTCTTCTTCTGCCAGATTCGGGATAACAACAAGAGATAGATAAAGAAGGTCCGTCCTGTTGTCGTAAAAGACTTATAAAGTGATTAAGGGGCCAGAAGATGACTCCTTGGCCCCAACCTCATTTCCGATGGATAACATTTGAGTGGTATTCGTTAATTTCTTTGAAAACAATTATATCTGAAATATTGCGAAGGCTGAATGGAGGGGCTGAGTTATAGGGGCAAATTATTTGCCGTGCATATAAAAAGCTTGTGGCATTGTGTCTCTTTTGGCTCTCCCATAACATTCTCATTTCGAGAACTGTGATGATAAATGCAATATCCGCTCTCCTTCCTCTTTCTCTGGTATTTCACTCCAATAACTGTTTTAGATTCCTCACTCTCGGGCGGGGCAAAGTTCCCTGCTTATTGGAACGGATCAAAAGAGCCTGTTTTGTATGAAGCCACTTGCTGTGGAAAGAAAAGAAAATTTATCCCTTTCCTGGCGTTGGACTTGGCCACATAATTGTATTATGCACAAGATATCCAAATACTTCCACTCCTTTCTCTTCTTCTTCTTGCAATAATCCTCCTTCTGCCAAGCTACTTACTACTTAGTAGCTCCCACCCTAATAATTTCCTCACTGAAGAAATCATCATAATAAGCCTTTACTGTATCTTCTTTCTACCCACCATCATCAATTAAAAAGCCCGTCCCTCAAAGTGTGCATTTTATAGCTACCTAAATACCGCTCTTTGTCCCACACAGAAACAAATTATAATCACAGAGGAGAAAGCATCCAACCTCCAACTAACAAGTAGGAGAGGTGAGGAAAATCTCCCGTCTTACACATTTTCTGAACTTTGACTCTGATTCTTCTCTCTCTCTCCTCATGACTCCTGAATTCAAATTAATGAACAAGCACAGGTAAAGTGGCCAACTCTCCCGAGACCTCTTCTTTATGGTGCTTATCAATGCAGATAATAAGAAAAAGGGAGGAAAATAATTGTTGCACGACTACAGCATACAAATAGAATGCAAAAATTCACCGCACATCGTCCATCCCAACCAGCCACCATGCACTGCCTCTTATTTTAATGGAATATGACAAAGATGGGGGCTGTAAAATTAATTGTGGCAGAGATTGAAACGGCAAGCAAAGCAAAGTCGTAAAAGTGGCGGATGTGCTCGCATTTAGTTGGGATGTCAAAGCTTTCTTCGTGGATGGTGGACAGGTTTATGAAGATCATATGTTAGTCCTCCACTCACTGCCCTTTCTCCATTGTTCCCTTTGCCAAATATCCCACACTACCTGTCATCATATATTTATTGGCTTTGGAAATGTACAAAGCTAGTAGATGAAAGGCTACATACTTACATAAGTAAATAAATAGGTATTTATATATAAAAATGATGATAATGGTTATAAAGCATTGTTCCATCTCCAAATCATCATCTCATCATAAATATACAGATATAATGGCTTTATTTATGTTTGTCTTTTTTTTTAAAAAAACTTTCCATTTAAAATGCAGACTGGGTTTTGTTTATCTAACAACAGAGTGCTGTCATTTAGAAAACAATTTCTAACCTTTTTATATAAACATCCGGCGAGAGTGTTTGGCTCATTCACACACAAGCTTATAGCTTTTTTTTGCTCTCTGTGAGTCAAATACAAATAGTACTTACTCATCTCGGACAAGGAAGGCAACAATAGTTTACAGTTCCCAGGAAAGAAACCAAACTGGAGCTAGCTATTTGATGTTTATACTGAACTTCTGAATGTATTTACTCAGTCGTTAGCCAGCTCTCAATCCTTTCCCCTATTGGCTCAGATGTCGTAAAACTCAAGACAATACACAACACCACTATGATGACGATGATGATGGAAAAAAGTCTCCTCAACAAACATCAACAGTTCTGCAGGATGACAAATAATGGATTTTATGAGTGAATGTGAGACTTGTGTCACTTTACCCTCGGAGCGTTTGAGGTCAGCATTCTGTTTTATTGCAACACAAATAGGAGAAGATTAGTATTGTGGCTTTTATTTCAGTTTTCAGTGGCTAAAAGTCAACTTGGGTAATTTAGAAATAAATTTATGGCCTTCTTCACAGAGCCCGGAGGAAATGAAGTTTCTGTTCTTGTGAAAATGTTTTGAGTTTGATTTCCTCGCTGCTGTGTTGGAATATAGATTGGACGGAAGGTAGCACACTGGTTTAGTGTTTGAAAATGAGAAAAGAGCAAATTTATTGACAAAATCGATTGTCATCTTTCACTTGATTTTAGGTGGGTGGGAAGAGTGGAAAGAGTTTTTTTGCATTCAAAGTCACACATGCACGTAGTTGCGTTCACACAAGTTTTTCTCGTACAAGTTGCATTAGCAAGTGGCTGGGGTCGGTGAAATTATTGTAAAAGTAAAAGTTTACCTTCCCAGCCAACAAAGTTTCAGGAGAAGGGTATATATGTGGTGTACATATGCTAATGGAAGGGGAAAGTATTTATAAGTCACATTAAAGGGATATCTATAGAGATGAGACATTAAGGGATCAGTGGCGACCGAAGGTGTTAGATCCGAATGTAAATCAGCAAAACAGACCAAGCCAAGATGACGCAGATGTGACATTCAGCTCCAATGCTGCAATAATAACGATTCCTTCTGTCTTTCTTATGCAGAGAGAAATCCATTTCCAGGCTTATTTCACTCCAGCCACACTCCATGATTACAAATCCAGCAAACCTTCTTAAAATCTAACTTCCAAATCGGGCTCACTTTTACACTCCTCATAAGCATTATTATAATGTGAGAGCACTAAACATGGATATATATTGTGTACAGGTGCGACATGTGCTCTTTATCGCACACACTGATACTCTTTTGATCACTCATTGTCAGCATGGAATCTCTTGGGATGCAATAACTTATTCCTGCCTCGGATTTATTCAACGTTTGATTGTTGGCTGAAAAAAGAGAAAATGTTTCAAAGGAGAGGGTCTTTGGTAGAGAAAGATTAGTTGAGCAGTGATCATGCAAATGAGTGGAAGGAATGAGGATTGGAAAGAGAAAGAAAGAAAGAAAGAAAGAGAGTGCAGGTCGGTAGCTTTGTAATTGACTTTCTTTTAATTATTTTTCTGCCAAGGGTAGCAAGAATCTGACGGAATGTTGATAGTCTGGCTGCAGGGACATTTGAACCCTAACTAAATTCCAGCCTTAATCTCTCTATACCGATTTATTCTGTTCAGCTGTGTGGAAAAATGGAGGCATTAATTGTTTCTTGTAGAAGCTTTTTGAAGTTTCTAGCTTAAATTATATGCACTGCAGGGATTATGAGACCTGCGATGAAACAATTTGATCTCCTTTCTAACTCCAGACGTCCGCAAAACTTTTACCTCAAATGTCATATTCCTTCAATACTTGACTCAATAGTTCTTTATTTAACGGCTCCTTCTTCTGCCAACCAAACTTTCCACAACCGCACCCTATACCCAATAACATTCTTTTAAAAATCATAAAATGTTTTACGCTGTATCCCTTTCCCTAAAATTAATGTAGAATCTATGTTGAGAAAGTGATTGTATAAAAGCCATAAATGTTACCTCTACGCGTAAACTGCAGAATACGATACGATACTTTACTTTTCCACGCTCAGGGCTAAAACATGACAATTATTAGATCACTCAGTTCCAACCTTTTAAATCCAACGACTTTCAATTTTATACTTGGAAACCTTGTTTATAAACAATTGCTATTATAAACTTTACAACTACTGATTCACAGAAATAAAAAAAATAATGATAGTATTTTATAGGTACATGACAAAGAATATGTATATATAATGTTGTCTTTTTGATTCCATTGATTTTTTAATAAATCTTTTTTGACATCCTGAGGCTTCTCTTTTTTTTGAATGATTAACCGTTCATTTATAACTTTCATCCATTTTTTTAAACATATTATTTCTTGCATCATCAATGTCTAAAATTACATCAAATATTTACCTGGAAGAAGGGTGAAGGAAGGAAAGGCTGGGATTTTAATATATAATAGTGTGACAGGGGATTACGCTAACGATTAGTACAACGTCATAAAAGTGTACATTGATGTGGTTTACAAGATTAATTTACAATCTATTCCCATGCCGCGTGTTGAGATGGTGAAAAACTAATTCAAAAAGAGAAGTTGGTCAAAGAGAAGAGACAAAAGTGGTGAATGATTTTCTTGAACAAGAGAACGTAATACGCAAAGAATGTGACTCAATTTCCAACTTTCCATGTTGCTTTGAATTCAATAGAACGTTTGGCTCATGAGTTGAGGCGAAGCCAAATGAAATTCATTCCATATTTATAGGAATATTTTGTAAATAACTATCAAGTTTAAGTCTACTACTACCATTTGATTTCTCCTTCATTTTTCATGTACTTTATTGACAGTTTCCCCTGCACACAAAAAACTGCAACCTGGTTATATGTATGTATAAAGTATAGAGGAGTAAACAGATTTCTCTCAATTTTTGTGCAGACAACCAAGTTTTCTGGCAACTGATACTTTACATAGCATCATTCTTCTTCCAATTATGTATTACAACAATCCTTTGGGCATCCTTCCCAAATAAACTTTATTCTTGGCTATAATAAATAGATATAAGTATAACATACTTTTGAAGAAAAAAATGACGTGAATTGATTTAGCATGAAGGGGACAATAAAAGATGTGGAGAAAGTGGTGATTACCTGAGTGTTTTTTTTTTGTTTCGAAGTAAATTGTTTGGGGTGGATTGTTTGAAAAATATCATCATCATAATAATAATAATATCGGGTTAGGGAGAATGATCATAAAAAGTAGCCCAGGAAGCAGTTTGGGCTCCCAGTTGGACTCTCTCACCAACCACCTAAGAATTTGTCGTTATTGAGCTCTTATTTATTTCTCCTCTTTTCCCATTGACGACAGAAAATCATTCCAGGAATTTCCGAGGCCATTCATTTAAACACAAAGAGTTTGAACTCTATGCAAGAATGACCATAATGGACAGCAATTGTTCATTTTTGACGTTTACTGAAATTTGTACAATTTCATCCTCGTAGTTACAAAACTTTTCAAAAATTGAGATCGTGCCAAGGTGGAGGGGAAATTTTTCTTGCTGCGATTACTTTCTCTCTGTGAAAAAGAGCGTAACAGAATACGAGGAGCAGGCCACTTAACTTAGTTATACGCTATAAACACTGTCCAAGAACAATTTCAGGCATGTGTGTTCCTATTATTATTATAATAACTTTCCAAGACAACCCCACGCCTTTGTCTCCAAAGGTGTATATATATATATGTATGTATATATAGCTATACAATTCGGAGGCTTTGGCAAATGTCAAATTTGATCAGCAATCCAATTTCATCAATGGCCAATCATGAATTGATGAGATGGCCACCACAATCCATCCAATGATCCCAATAAAGCCTAAGAATATTATCACCCGATGGATTGACTGGGGAAAAAGTCCCTTTGGTTCAGTTTTAAATAATACTACAGACATTATAGGTCATAACATTCAGGAAGTGCTGCATTGGCCGACCTCCTCAATGTCCACAAGTAATGGGCTCTCTAAGCTTTTCAATGTTCTTGGTGGACCTCAAACTGCTCACTCAGCACAACACGAGCATTTATCCCTTACGCAACATGTTATTCCATCCATCCAATCATACCTTTCTCAATTACAATCCTAAACCTGACCTCACATGTCAAAGCCCGACTTGTAATCTTTCCCAAAACTATCAACAGCACTTTCAAAATCGCAAGGCTTTGCAATTTAATCTCTAAAGTTGGTGGGAAAATGAATTACCTTTCAATGAATGGGATTCCAAATAAATGAGAATCACTTGTGACAGTTTAACGATACCATTGAACATTAAAGTCGCCTTGCTTTGTGTCTCTTTCTCTGTTTGTATTCTAAATTGAGATTCTATTCTGGAGGCCAGCAGAAAATGTTGCCTGTTGTAATCCTAAGAAGAGAAATGATTTTGTGTATTTATATAGCAGTGTCCGATGGTTTACAGGCTGGAGATTAAATAGAGAGTTGTATTATTTGACTAAACATTTTATGGTGAAGGATGGTGATCAGTGACAAGATTTGGTTAGCAGAGGAAGTGGCGGCTTGACTGCTTCTTCTTAATCTCCCTAGCTGACTAATTTAAAGTGTGGATGCAAAACTAAAGAGTTAGTTTGTCTCCTGTACATGAGAGCCAATGTTATTCACGGGAAAGTAAATCTTATGCTAATTACTGATAATACTTCACAACAGATGTCGAAATTTCATTAGATCGTCTTGTTTTGAAACTGAGTTGGTTTAGCTTTGTTATCTAACTAAAGTTAACACGACAGCCTCCTGCTGACGAGGAAATCAGCCAAGCAATCAAATGAAACCGAACCGGATGATCATCAACTCATGTTGGAACTGCTCTTTCATCCATTCTCATAATTATATCTCATATTATTCATGAAGACACCGGCTGATGCTTTCCTCAAACAAAGTCACCCACTTCTCTCTCCACCTTTCTCAAAAATATTGGAGAGAGTCCCTCACAACAGTCAATACACAAAGCTCTTGTGTACACAGATCTTCCAAATGGCAACTTCTTGCTACATTGAACAATCGCCATAACGCCAAAATTCCTAAACACTCCTCTCAAGACATTTCTAGTTCATGTCACAAAGGCGATTACCTTCTAAATGTCAAACTTTTCAGGGCTTACGAGACTTTAACAATAAAATTTAAGTCTTATTCAATGGCTTTTTTTGCTAACATTCATTCTCCTCTTCACCTCTTCTCTTCCATTACATTTATGTGCATCAAATTATATCCATTTCAAATAGATACATCTCTATAAACATAAATGCTTTTAATTTACAACAAGTACTAATTTTTTGAGGAAGGAAATAAGCTATTTTCTATGTATGCATTATGTTTAACATTATTTTTTTTTCAAAGAGGATGATGATGAGGACATTATTTATTAAAAAACAAATAGCAGTGACTAAATGGAAATTATTTGCACAAAAAGAAATAACGTATCTAATATAGCACACAAATATTCATTATTACTCACCAACAATAATGGTATGGCAAACAAGAGTTTATGCTGTTGTCTAAACATACCTCTACAGAAACAACCAACGTTTATGAATATTTGGAAGATGACATTGAGCTGTGTAAATTTTTAGAGATGACAAAACATGAAAAAAGAGACATTTTGATGGTCAGCACACAAAGTTAATGTTGTTTGTTCCTAACTTTTTTAGTTTGTAAATGCCTGTGCATATACTAGAGAAAAATGAATGTGATTGTTGTACTCAACCGTCGTCATCATTCTACTCTAAACATTATTTCAACTTGCCCAAATTTTTACAAGTTTAGTTAACTAAAGAGTAAACTAAACTCCACAAACGCCAGTTGTCTTCAGCTTGGTTTAGCACACCTGCATATTTACAATGCTTGCATAAAATTATTTATTTAAAGCGAGCATTTAGCCATAAAATCCAATGTTGATATTGTTGGTCCAATGAAATGTTTTTGTTTACTTGGTATTCATTAGGAAAGAAGGACTTGATCCCCTTTTTCCACATCGGAATCCACTTCTAGCCAGTCAACTCCTCTCTCGTACTCGTGAATAATATTCCCAACTGCTACAACAACAAAGCCGCATGACAAAGGTAAGCATCGCTTTATTACTTTTTTAAAACTTATTATTAGCATTATTATTATTAAGGGTGGCATTTTATTTAAACTGTGAGATCTGTTATTGTTTGTGACAAAGTGTATTTATACTGTGCGAGGGGAAGTTGAGAAATGTTTGAAGGGATGAGAGATTATTGTGTCTTGTTGTTTGCTTAGTTTGGAAGGGGACGAAAGAGGAGAAACAAATTGAGTAAGCAAGCGGAGAAAACTCGGGTTGTTTGTGCAAATGGGAACACAAGGGGAAACTGAGATTTTTTGCTCTAAGGGTTGCAAACTCTGTTCGCCCGTCTCCAAATATTTCCCCCACTCACCTTTGACCTAATTGAAGGATAAGGGCTTATAGGTCATGTCGTAGGCTTGGGTGTGTGTAGTGGTATGGAAAAGTTGGCAGGGGTAGTAGATATGAGATTAGGGGTTGAAGTGCCGGGTCTGTTGTATTAGAGGGAAGTGGAAGGGAGTTTGTTCAGTGGTTGGCTGGAGCTGGTTGAGGTTGGAAGGGGTGAAAGAAGTGTGTCTTGCTGCAGTTGATGTTCCGTCTTCAGTGTCATCGGTTAAAAGTAAAAGTGGTCTCCAGAAGCCAGTTAGTTAACTCTGAGAGAAGGATGCGCATTTGAGGTAGGACTGTCGCAAAGCATTTGAGTCTTTGATAGCGACGTGGACGAAAGTTGGAGTAAGTTGGTGTAAGTTCTGGTGGAGTGTGGTCTGGTCACTCTCACACTCAACCACTTCTCCGGACTCTCTTTAATTTAGACGGATTTTTAGTGAGAGAGCTCATTCAGTGTCTCAGTTCCCTCTGGCAACAATCGGGAGACGTGAGGGTGAAAGTTTGTGCGGTGTGAGCTTGTGATTGTTGTCATTGTTGTTGTTTGGTGGTAAAAGAGGAGGATTCTTCAAGTCTCCCGTGTAATTGAACTTTCTCATTGGGAGTAGGACTTGACACTCTTCGTCCCTGCGCCTGTCTCTGTACCCTGTACATAAAGTTAGCATTCAGTTGTGTATTCGCCTTCTTAAGCATTGGTGGAAGGTACAAAAAGTTGGTTGGACGCTCTTTTCTCATCTTCTTACCCGGGTGTTTTCCACTGCCACTGGCTACAACACCATGGGAAAATTCTGGTACAGGCTGAAGCGCAAGCGGGCGTCGACGAGTGAAACAGGCTTACAAATGGTATACAATCCGGCCTCCACTTGCTGTGTTTTCTTTTGAAGATACTGCCGGCCAAATACCTGTCTTGATTTTACAAATTGTCAACCACTACAACCCCTCACTCGCTTCCCAACTCGAAATTAGGCCACAACACTTTCTCTCCTCTCTCAACCCTCACAAACAAACGATCTCAAGCTGGACCTCCTACGCCTACACTCCAGTGTCAACGAGCACTTCAGATACAACGATAAGCTCCTCCAAACAATGTGGACCCTCAGCACAGGCAACCCCTTCACCTCTGAGGTAAGCAAACTACTTTTGGTACAACAACAAATTTGCATCCCATTAATGTTCTCATCGGTATGCAACCAACAATGACAATTTTCTCAGGAAGCAATTCCACATCTCACTTCCTGATTAGTTTAAATTTTCTTGATTAAGGCAATTTGTAGTCAGGAATTGTGTTGGTGACACCAAAGAACGTTGAATGTTCTTGTTTTAATCCTTGTTCTGGATTTTATTTACTTTGTTGTGTTCCGTATCAACTTTCGTCTCCCTTTCCCCTTTTTCTTCTCTTGCTCTCTTTCAACTTTCTTTCTTTCCCCGTCCAACCCTTTCTCATCCTTCCGCACTCAAAGCTTAATCAAACTACAGCTTCTAAATAATTCAATTGTGGCCAAATTTTGAGAGACGAAATTATTATAACCATATGGCTGGATAATCTCTTTTACTTTTTCACATTTCCTCCTACTTACTTATTACATTTGCAAATCATGCTGTTAACTGGTGTAATAACAGAAAGATTTTTTTTTCTCTCTCTCTCTCTTTGGATGGTTACTTATGTATGGAGACAGTTTTATATTGGAAGGCAATCAAAGATAGTGATCAGATATGTTATACTCTGTCGGACTTTCCCTGACATAAAAAGAGGTTTGTTGAAAGTGGTCTCTGGACTTAACTACATCTCATTTTGCTCCAAAAAGGTCGATAGGATGTGATACACATGAATTGACATTTTGATCAGAAATTACCATGCTTAATAGTCCTGGCGATAAAAGTGTTAAAAATGTAGTGGACAAGGAAAGAAATAAGTGAGTGCGTGACCGTTTGAAAGTTGGTGCAAGTGATATGACAATGTGCTCAAATATTGGTCCCAATTCAAGGTCTAATTTCCCTCGAGTGTCATGTCCATTTCTTGTCAACTTTTAGCTGCATGGATTCTGGTCATTTTTACCATCACGTATTATTGCCAGAAATTGAACATTTAAATGATAACGGGACAAATATTTATAGTATGTGCAGGCTACACCCCTCCACTAAAGTCAGTTCCTAAATCTCAATAAACTGGTATTATTACTATTGCTTCCAAGACATGTAATAGCCAGAGGTATGTTTTATCTCCACTTCCACTGCTCTATTTATTGAATTGTCCTGCTCCAACATTAAATTGTCCCATCATCCTTCCCCTTTTTGGAACACTTTCTCTACACTCACAAACTGACATTTAAAAAAAACAATGGATAATTTTTTTTAAACATGATACATAATAGCATTATTATATGGGATAGACAATTTTAAGTATCTATATTGACAAATAAAAGTCACTGCGTTTATATTTTGAAGTGGTTGTTATATGCCGTTAAAAATAGAGGAGAACGGTTGAGGGGAAAACGGGGCAGCTTTTCTCAAGTTGTTGTCTCTTTTCGCCCCACTTGAGCTTTTTCCTCTTGAGAAAGTAGAGCAACTCCACTTTCTCTCTTTATTGTACATCTTTATATACATTTTCACCCTTCCCATCCTTTTGACATTTTACTTCACCTACAAATACAAATCTCATCCTTTTCATTCAATTTGCTAGTTTATGAGAACTAAAGTTTCTCATTTTTTCACAAGGATGTGTTATTAGGTAATGGATTCAGTTTTTGGTGGATGTATTATGGCTATAAATGGAATGACACATCATTAATTAAAATAACACGGATGTTAATTGAATAACAGGGAGAACGTTTAGTAGCGGTGACAATGCAAATTGAAACAAACGATTTCATTAGGCTTCTCTGTGTGATGGGGTTGGTATGCAACATTTGGATAATGGCTTGGTTTACAGCACAAAGTCACTTTGGGAACTTGACCATAACATTGTTTGTATCAATTAATGTCCTAATGGAGGCTGTCAGAGATGCTCTCCTGCAAATACTTTTAATTTGTTGGTGGAAAGTTGGAGGAAAGGGCGACAGGAAAAGTTTACAAAGCAAGACACAGCGTCCACTCCCTTTCTCTCGCCTTGTCGTGATTTACGTTGTTTACCTCTCAGGATTTAATCTGGAAAAAGCAAAATTTGATCTCTCATCCACCTTGCCATATATTCAAATACTTGGTTTTTAAGCTCTCCCCCAAATACTTAGTCCGTCTGGTTTTGCTCCCTTGGACGGGATGGATTTGAGTGGATGTTTGTTTGTGTTGTTCTGCTGGCCTGGTTGATATTTAGGGTGGAGACAGAGGAAAATGCAAGTGGAGCTGATCTGTGAGCATACTGTGTAAACATCCACACGTCACAGAGAGCATTTAACTGATGGCTCTATGTATACATATACATCCCTTGTTGAGCTAATAATAGTTCATCCTGCTCATATAGATTTACTGGAGAAGAGGGTGAAAGATGTGATCATTGCTTCAATCCAGCTCTTGAAGAATAAACAAGATTCATAAAACAAAAACGGAGAGACTGCTCCAAGGGATTGATTATTCACAGAGTAAAGTACGAGTTGTTTATCAGATTTTCTACTTCTGTGCTTAGATGGTGAAAAAATGTACTCACTCATAGCAGACCATTTGGCTTGTGTTTACTCAATTTGACAGATGGGAAACAGCATCCAACACACAGACAAATATCGTCTCAACAACACCTAACCAAACCAACATCTTCAATATATATATACATACATACAAAACTAAACACCAATATTTTCCCGTCATTTTATCACTAATGCTATAAACAAATTCCAAACATGTTCGTCCTCACTCTTAATTTGCCAGCAGCTGAGCATCATCATCATACAATAAATAAATCAGACACAATGGCTATCTCATTGTCACAGATTAATGTTGCTGGGAGATTAACATGGAGGACAAAGATACATTAATGAATGTGTGGTGGTCCAAATATTGAATGGAGAAAAGTCAAGTTGTAGTAGTTGTGGTCAGCGGAAGCCGTACATTGACTGGATGTACATGTTGTGAGGGGACAATTGATGAGGATACTTAGACTTAAATGCTGTGGTAAGCTGGGGGCATGTCATGTGAAACCAGATTGTGGATGGACAGGACGTAACGCTCACTCTTTGTGTGGGAGAAAGGAAGGAATTAACGAGAGGTATCGTGTTCACACACCATTTGAGAAACAGCCACTGACTTGACCATTTTTCAGTGGCCACTAGCCATCAACTAAATGTCACACCTGTTTCCAAAATTCAATATCCAAATTCATTACAACATCTCATGCTCATAAAATAACAAAGATTGGAGACAGTTAAAATACTTGAGTGATAAACATGCAATTCCTCTCAGTTTCCTCTTTCTGATTTCTAAATATCCCACAATGGGCTGTTTTTTATTTGTGCAAGTAAATCTTGGGCTGTGAGGGGCGATAGTTCTTCTTTACACATTATTATTTGATGCATATTTTTGGTGTTGGCAAGTCATTAATCGTGCCGAGTATTTTGGGATGAAGGCTTGTCATATCTCCAGATGTGCCGTCTTGTTCTTCCCCATTTTGAGTAAATAGAGCTGAGGCATTCTTTGGCAAAAGTGCACGGACGAAATAGCATTCAATATCAATATATATATTATGGGCCGTAATCAATTTCAGGTTGAGAAGTAGGCACGTTTTGAGGCACAATACAATAGCTGTGCACAGTAGTAGCTTATAATATCATCAGCCTGGAAGGAAAACGTATCAATCAATGTAAAGCTCTTTTTATTTTTCCGATTGATCCTTCCAACCTTGTCCATGCAGTTGAATATTTCATCCTTTTTTTATCATCCTCAGGTATCCTCTTAGATTTTTCTCTCAACGCTTCATTAAGCCCAAACTTATCATCCTCCTCCAATTATTAATACACAAGTATACATTACCCCCTCCTTTTAACGTGAGCTACTTACTGATGGACAGATTATGGGAGTGTGCTAATGTAAATATGGATTATATGCAGAAATATTTGTAATCCATTATTATTTCTCTCTTTACTTTCTCTGCGGGCTTTTAATGGAGTAATGAGGATGACAGCCAAGTCAAATCAAGTAATTTTAAGAAATGTTTGGGGCCAGGAGAGAAAACTTGGAGAGTTTAGATTCCAAATAAAATACTTGAGACTCGCCTTGTTGAGCAGGAATTCGGATGAGAAAATGCCGTATGGTTGGGATTTAAAGGAAAAATTACGTTTTGTTTGATTTTCTCAAATGTATGCTGTGTTAATGGAGTTTCACCGTCTCCTTTGAATTGATTTCAAGAATCTGGATACTCAAGTACATCTTTGCCATTTCGACTCCATTAAAAATGTTATTTGAGAGTTCTCCATTGATTTACAGATCAGGGAGCACTTACCAACGTTTGCACCTACCAAGGAAAGCGTGTTAAAGAATTCACTCAGCGTCTTCTTGTGTACCCTCTGTCAGCATTTCACCCCAAAATAGCTATTAACAAAGGAAAGTCTCCACTTCAAAAATGCATAATAACCCCACTTACTCTCTCTTTTTACAACAAACAACACAAAGTAGCAAAGTCCCAACCAAATTAGGCAAATGTTCAATTCAATTTACACATGACCTGAATGGCAAAAGTTTAAATGAGATGAAATCGTTCAGAAAATATAAAAAAACTCAATGTAGATAAAATCTGTTGTGGTTTTCCCTTCTCCTTCTAAACATTTTAAAGTTGACATCGTTCAAACTTTTTCTATACAAAAAAAATCTCTTTCTTCCTCTCTATAAAGCCATTTACAGGCCTCATGAAACACAAAGTTTATGAGAATTTCGTTTAGGTGAGGCTGAATAGCAAAATCTTGAAACACATTTAGAAAACAAATAAGAGAAAGGAAGGGAGAGAGAGAGTTTAAGCGTCATGACTTTTCCATTTGCTTTCCCTTTGAGCGTGAGATACTTTTTACTTTCCACCTCCAAACACAGACTTCTCAACCCGATTAATTTCTTCTTCATTTCTTCTAAACCCAGCAGATTTTTTAATATTGTACCATTCAAATACTTTTTTCCTAATCTCTCGTCTCTATTCATCCTTAATTGTAATCTACTTTCACCGCTCACCGATTTACATTTTCTTTGCCATAACTTTCCCTTTTTTATCTCAAGTATTTGATTGAGGAAGGAAGAGATGAGTTTATTAAGTGATTTGGTGCATACATAAGAGGAGGCATCTCATCTAATATTATGTTATTAGCAATTTCTCATGTGATGAGATTAAATTTTGGCTTTTGACCTCGTGCTTAATGTAGTTTGATTGAGTGGGAAATGATGGGCTGAGTCAGGGCTTGTTGTGTATTTTCTCTAGTTTAAGTGAGTGGAGATGAAAGGAGGCAAATTGGAGCAAATTATGGGAGAGAGAAAGTCTTGTCCTCTGCTCCGTTGGCAGTCAGAGAGTTGACTGAGTGATGTTTGGCTCTTGTATTTCTAAGCATCTCTGATCCCGTAAACAAAGACTGGCAAACATAAGGCTATTGATTTATTTCTCAGAGAACACAACAAAATATTGTGGACTCACAATGCGCAGGGAAGCACACAACAGAGCAGCATGTATGTTTGATGATGTGTATTCCTTTTACAAGTTCAGTACACAAGTTGATCTTGCCCTCGATACACACCACTTTCTCTCCTCTTGTTTTTCACCTTGTTGTCAGAAGGAAACTCCGTCCATTTGAGACTACTCTGCTACAAGCCACACAAATTCTCAGACTGAACAAACACATTGGCTTCCTCTTGTGATATTCTCCACGTGTTCCCCTACCGGCCTCGCTACTTTCTCCAATGCTTCCCTCCTAACAAACACTGCAACAAATGAACTAATTACACCAAAGCATATCGCTAATAACCTTTAATAACTACTGACCAATCCTCAAATGTTGGACCATTGTTAAAATTTCCAATTAAAAAAAAACAAGGTGAAATACATAAATTAATGAAACAGAAGTGCCTGGACATATTTGTACGGATGCTTCAAGACGAGTATTTTTGACTGTTCTCTCCTCAAGCAGATTGGTGACAAAGGCTTTGAACTTTTAAGAGCATCGCAATCCATCCTTGGCCCGATGCACGTACCTGTGGGGGATGGGAATGAAGACTACTACTACAGCCTCATAGCGGTATTCTATAATATATCCTTTTATGCCCCGTCTTCACGGTCACTTTCTTGCTTTCTTCTTGGCTGACTTTTAGTTTAGAAAGTTGTGGTTTGTCACCAGCCACCCTCCAATGTCCTGCCTTATTTCTTGCATGAGATTCTTCTGCTGAACAGTAAAAAATATCCCTCCAACTTATTTCCATGAGATGTTACAAATTGATTAGATTGGGGAAGAGGGCCTTTATGGTATTCCTTCCATTCAATTGAAAATGAAGTAGACCACCACTGGTAATCATATTACGTATGCATGGGAATGTATGCTGTCCATTTTCTTCTTCTCTGAAATTTAATACAAAGTAAATTTTACGATGTGATATATTCCCTTACACACTTGAAACTTTTCCTTGTGTGATTATGGATCAAGTTCTGATAGACAAAGTCAGTGGGACATGTAAAACTTGTAAAAGTTATCAAGTATATATAAGGTTCCACTTTTTGTGGTGCGGTGTCATAAGTAGAACATAAAATTTGGATGCCCGTCCTCTTGTTTTCCCTGCTAATCTACAACTATCATCAAATGCCTCATGTTTTATTCAGCAATGTCACCAAAGTCCTTCGCACAGGCATCAATCTATCTACTTATTCTGTCGGACACCATTCGACAAATCTTGACGACTATAAATCCTCCCTTCAATATAAACAAGCTCTATTCTCAAAAGAAATAAAAGAGTAAAAAAAACTCTTCCTTTTCTTCTGCATGTCACCATTTTCCCATTGAATTAATAACACTTTGTTATATACAAAGAAACTAAACAAGTGTTGTAATTCACAAACAAAATTTAAGGTAATAAAATAATAAAAAGAAGCAAAGGATGAAGCACTGTTTAAAATTATACAGGGGCGAATAGCATGTTATTAGATACATGCAATATGTATGAGACAGAAAATGACTTGAAAGCATTTGTGTAACTGGCTGTTGTTGTTTTCGACTTTGACATTATTTTTGTTTGTTTTGAGCTTCAGAATTGTTTACAAGCGTCTGAGTTTTCTAGAACTGAACTGAGACGAGTTTTAAGTGAAACGCAAACAACTTTCCATTAATGTTATATATTATTGTATTTATATGTCATTTCCTCTCAGGATTATTACATCGACTCGTTCTATTATGTTTAGAAATGGAAATGGAAATTCTGGAAATTTGAGGTGTTTACTAAATTTGATGTTGAAAGCAATGGAGTATTATTTTTATTATTTTGAAAGGATTGTTTTATTATAATCTCCAGCATTATTTTGTATAGCTTCCAGCTTCTCTTTCATAGTCTAAGTGATGATAAAGTAAGTCGATCTGACTTTTTAACTCGGGGCAATGAAGGATTTCCTGTGAGGTAAACTCTGTATAATACAATCCCTTCCCATATAACAAAGTCTCTCTGATGAACATTATATTTCCTTTTTTCTACTCAAACTTTGGATGAAAGTTAGTTACTTAGTTACATAAAAAAAGAGTCAAGTTACATGCAACGAATTTTCTCTATTCTCCAGTCTCACAACTACATACATATATATACATTGCCAACAAGAGTGACCCCTATAAATCCCATTCCGTTACTTTTATCTATAGTGTCAATTAGTGAATGCACAAATTGTTTCATAGAAATTTCCAAACTTTATCTCTTACATATATATGTAACAACAGAGACTGAGAACTTGTACATCACAGAGACTCTGTTTATATAAATAACTACAAAAAAATACGAAACGAGTTTGGTTTCAAAGGTTTCTCGCCTGCTTTTGCTTCACAACATGGTATATAATAAAGTATATAGTTATGGAGTGAGTGTGGAATTTTGGGAAATTGTTTACATCAAATTAGAGAAAAGTTGTTGATTAGATTGGAAGTAAACAGGACATAAACAAGGAACGTTGTGAAAAGGACGGAAAGTAATCGTCTTATATGCTTATATTTGCTCAGTTAAAAGCTTGTGGCTGTTTTGTATGAATGCAATGCTTGTGGCGATGGCAGAATAATATAAATATGTAAAAAGAGAGTATGTTAGTAGATACGATGTTGTTGTTGTGTTAAAGTTACACATAATTGGAAATGGGCTTTGTATGTATGTTTATATATATTTTAGCCTGTACAAAAGTAGAGAAACTCTGTGCTGGGTTGAGACTATTGATTTTGCTCAACTGTTTGTTTTATTGTTTGTTTATGTTGTCAGCAGTTTTAGTTTCCCTCACATTCAAAGTAGCTTATATATTATTGATTGTCAAAAACAAAATGCTCCCAATAATATAATAATCATCAACACCAACAACTTTTTACGCTCATTTAGCGGAGGTCGCTTTAAAATCAGGATAAATGCGTGCTCCTTTTTTTGTAAATCACATTTATTCAGAGCCATTTCATCTCCTGGGCTATTATTGTCATTGTCAGTTTATTCAGCTGAATGAGATCAAATCCACAATAATTGGACAGGCTTTCATATTCACATCTTTTTGTTTCCTTGTACCACCACGTGTGCCAACAGTAACGTGTTATCTAACCCAATAATCATCACCACGCCAGTTGTTTACGCAAAAACAAGACAACAAAACAACGGGGGCTCAATAACTCACGTAGATATAAGACTAATTGGATATCCCATGATTTATGACACGGCGATGGCTGAATTGCTTAAATTGTCTCGCAATGAATGCATATACTATAGGGAAAAGAGTTACAAGTGCATGAGTCTCATCTTTTGTTGAGTGGCACAACAAAAGAAGGAGAAGTTGAGACGTGAAACTCTCGTCTCATCTCCCCCAACCAACACTCTATCCACTTGCCTCACTTCTTGACCTTGCTGAAGCTAAATATATGCCAAATTGCAACTATTTACATACGATATTAGTCCAACTGCGGAAGCACTCGTTCTGTGTACACTACTACACATTTTTTGCAGTCTCCGTGTACCAGTCTATTTTTTATTATATTTCTTCTCTTTATGTAACACATCATCACTTGTTTACTTGAGACAGAGTGTGCCAGTCAGCTCCCAATCTTTTTGCTCGGCCACTTACGACAGCCTAAAATAATAAACTAATAATAAAATAATGAATATAGGAAAGAAGATGTGAAACGTTATGAAAGGTGAATTTAATTTTGGAAGAAGAGAGAGAGAGAGATGGATGGGTATATTGTTTTATTATCATTGAGATGGAGAATTAGATGAAAAAGCTATTTGTTGTTTACTTTGTCTTGTTGTTGGGTTATTTGGGAGTCCGATGGTTCTAAATAGTGGAGAAGAAATAACAGAGAGGCAAGACAATACAATAACAACAAGGCCTTGGGAATTCGCCTGTTGTTTATCCTTGCATTGGAAACAACACAGAGTTTGTAGTAGGGATAAATAAAACCTCAAGTCTCAGATCCACACTCACCAACTATACAACGTGCATTGTATATTCCCCTGCATAATATAAGCGATAGGAGAGAGAGCATATGCCGTGCTTCTCAAAACATGCCAGTCTCAATATCCCAGTCCAGCCACAAGCTCCAACAAACTAATCATCATCATTACATATACATAACCTGTTGGCCATTTCGCCATCACCCGAGAAAGTCACCCATTGACCAACAAACGCTAGTTGCTTTCTTATTGATCTCAACTTTCTTCAATTACAAGTTTCGTGATCGAGTGATGATGTTAACGAAACGTGATTTTTGGGGAGCTTAACTTGTGTAATTTGTACACAAGTTGGACTCAGTCAGTCTGCTATCAGTGTTGGAGTTATGAAACACCTTTTGCGTAACTCTGTGTACCACATAACACACCAGCAGCAGCAGCATAATACCCACCGGCCTGGCCTGTTAAGTCTATTAGGAAGTGAGAGAAAAGCTCCTGTGCACTTAATTTATATAAATACAACCAACAACGTGGTTATGGAAAACAGTGATGAGGGAATATAATTTATGATATATATATTTCCTTCCAAAATGATTCATTGAAGGATGGAAAGGGAATAATTTAGAGAAGATTTATTATCCAGTCCACTCAAATGTGTATTTCGTGTACAATATGATAAGGAACACGTCTTATTAAGTTTATTTCAATCCTATCATGAGTTGAGAACTTGTGTTGGTTTTATTGTCTTCTCCGCTTCTTAGCTCCTCTTATATTTCCTACTTATGAAAGTGTTGAGACAGTTAGTGATGGGAAATGGGCTCTTTTCTGTTCCAATAAAATTTCACCGTTTCTCCATTTCCTCCCATCCCAATGTGAGAATAAATGTTTATGGGATAGAAGATGAAAAAGGAGAAATCAAATGTAAGTCTCTCTTGGTGGTGGTTTGTTGTTTGGCTTCCATCGGATTTATAGATCAAATCAGCATTCTCATGTTGTCCCGCAGCTTTCTTCAAAGTGAAAGAATATGAGAGAAAATAGTTCACGGCATGATGCGATATCAATCCATTATTTCACTTATAATCTATCCCTCCGCTCAACTTACATTTTTTTATATTTGAATATTCTTCTTAAATATATGCAGTACAATTCTCCTATTCTCTTAATAAAAATGTGAGTGGACAATGAACTGATGACGTTGTCCAGTGTTTTGCATAACATATTCATATTCAGTTATACATATTGTAAGATGACTTTAAGATGGGATGAGGATGTCAAATTTATATCAGAATACATTTTCCTTGAGGAGATTTAAAACGCGATTGTATATATTGTTTTCAATGTCAAATGCTAAATCTCTCTCTTTTTGTTTGTTAATTTCAGGATGGCGCAATAATGGAGGGAGACGGGGACGGTGATGGCGTTATTAATCTGTCTCAGCGACCCTCCGCTGCAAATACGCCGAACGGGAGCGTGGAATACGAAGACAGTGGTCAGGTTAGTCAGCTTATTTGTTACCACTCACACCACAACATGATGCATAATTGGCATTAAAGCCCTGGCGTTGTTGGCCTTGAGATTTTTGTCCTTTCCCCACTCTTCTCATTTGCAAGCGTTAATGGGAGTAATTGTAAGAAATGAGGGAATTTGTGAGAAGGATGAGGAGACAGGTGATTATGTACGTTAAATGCCACTCATCTTTTGGCCTCTCCAGAGAGTGAAAGGCTGATTGCTGGGCATGTCACAAACTTTCTCTCAGTTTAATGATATATATTTAGAAAGCATTGTGAGGGCTTTATATTTACCAAAAGTTATAATTAGAAATGAAGCTAATTTTTCATCTTTTGTTTTTCCTGAGATCCTTCTTCTATTTTAATTAAGGCTAAGACAAATGGCAGGTGGATTAAATGACTTTTGCTCTCTCTTCTTTCTTTGTGTGCTCAATTCCCTGAGAGATGAATTTGTCACTTTTGTTCTCAATCCTCTGAAAGTCTGACACTCATCTTTGGGTCACTATCAATCGGCTTAAACAAAAATTACACCGCTATCCCCAATTCACCCTTTCACAAAGACAGTTCAATTTTCTAAAACTTTCTCATTTAGAAAACGTAAACTTTTTCAGGTTCCACTTGAAAAGTCCCTCGACTAAAGTTGAATGTCTCTCTCTTTCTCTCCTTCCACTCTTAGTTGCCATTAATTAGAAACAAAGCAATTTGTTTAATTCCTTCAACTTTCCCTTATTGCAATCAATCTTCAGCCAAAGCCACTTGGCTCTACTAATTGATGCTGAGTCACACCGTCCCACTTTTTCTTCCTCGTCCCCTTCTTAAATATGGATGAGGACGCTAGGAGCTGGTTATAAATTAATAATTTGGGGCATTGAGATATTATCTGGGCGTTGAAGGATGATAATGGAAATGTGTTTGTTGTTATCTATTATGGATGGATGTATGTGTGGGGAAACATTTTGAAATTTGTATCCAATTTACTTTGTTTATGCAACGGGATGGATGATGTCCTTCCTTTCAATTGAATTTGGGACGCGGAGGTTGTTTAGATTCCTGCTCCGCTGTTTAGTTTAGCCCAACAAAGAAAACAGTCATGTGTTTATTCTGCTTGAAATAGCAGTGTGAGTGGTGCATGGCTTTCTCCAATCTTCCTCCAGCTCTTGTTTGGCCCGAGTAAACAAACGGTGCAATATACAAGCCTTTCACAACCAACCCCATTATGACTTACTCCAACTACAGTATGTCAATCACTCAGACAAATTCCACACGCCGTTGTCCCCTATTTAGTCCTTTTTTATGAAAAGGAGCAGTCAGTCCTCTTCTCTTTTTAGCTCGAGGAGGGATTCTCTGCATAGATAAATAAATACATTGTATGTGGCTGTTGTTTTTGTTTGCTGGGGGTGCTCTGATTTTATTGGAACGGAGCTTGATGTTGTTGTTTCACTGCTCTGTTTGTTAAAGAAGGAAATGATCGATACATACAAACATAAGCAATGGGATATTGCTCTTTGCAGACAGACACAATGGGACTTCCTCGCTTGTGTTTAGATTACTCAGGCATCCATCTGCAGAATAAACAGTGGGGTAATTGCGAGGCTGTGGACAGGGGAGAAAGTAAACATTTACTTCGTCCATCTCCCTTCCAATGACTTATTGTTATAAATATCAGCCACCCCATAACTCACCAACAACTTACCCTTTTGTCTCAATTAATAGGAAAAAGTGGGGGATTGTGTAAATGCTCTCTGCTTCTGACTGATGTCGGGGAGATAGATGGGAGCGGAGATCAATTTAAAAGAACTTTTACAATATTAAGTTGATTATAAAGTAAAACGAAGGAGTTTAATCTGAGAGAAAGTGAAACAATAGTTGCGGTGGCTGAAGGGTGGAGAGATTGCATGAATTGATGAATAATTTTTTCTTGCTCCTTCTTTTCGATAACCGACTCGCCTCGTAATGACCTGTCGTGGGCTGAGATGGGAAATATTACCGTCATTAAGCAAAAGAACTTTTCAAGAAAAATGACGAAGTCAACAAAACTCTCTCCCTTCTCCAACATAATTAAACTACCACCAATAAAAATGCATACATCGCACCTTACACTTTCTCCCAATAATTATAGGAAATTAATATGCACGCCACAAACTCCAAAAAAGAGAGAAAAAGAAGCCTCCAACTTCTTTCTACCCTTTGATTTCTCGGCTTTTCCTTTTTGGGGCAAAATGATACAGTCTCTACCCCAACAACAAAACAACGGACACTTTCCCTAGTTTCCCTCTTCTTGTGCTCCTTTAAAAGCCATCCTTGTGTATTTATATCTCACTACCAAATTGAGATCCTTGCATGTTTCTCTATTTATATATTATCCAGTCAAAAGCATGCTTTTTTTTTAAAAAAAAAGAAAGAGATTCTTTCTTGGTTGGTTGGCTGAATAAGTTAGCAAGGAATAGAAGAAGTTATTATTCCGTAAAAATTATCATGTCATGAATTGGGGCTAGCGAATTTTTGCTTAAAATGGAGAATTTATTTTGAGGGTCTGAAAGAAGCGAGTGGCCACCTTTCCATTTCTACTTCATCTTTCGCGTGAGCAACCATGCAAATACTCAATGCACCATCCAAACCCCCAAAAAACCTTTTTTCTCTCTCATTCTCCAACTTTCACCTTGCACTTTTCCCATCTTTCTCTAACTAATAATGAATTGTGTGTAGAAAAATGAATGTAATTTTTTATTTCTTATTTGGGGTGGGGTGACTTGTGTGGTAGGTATTTAGCATTCAGAACAAAAAGTGGTAGCTCAATCAGACACTTGTGTTGAAGTTGTGACGGGGTAAAAATAGGTGCGGTGACTGTGTATGATGAGGTTATGCTGGTGTCATCGCAATCCGAATAAAGGTTGATTTTTGGCATTAGCATGGCTCCCACATTCAGCTTCCGTGCCCGTCCGTGCCTCTCGGGCTCCCGATTATATTTCATTGAAATTAAGGGACGACAACGTCAAGTAAGGAGAGAGAGAGAGGGCGAAGAGAAAGAAAGTGAATAAAAAAGTTTTTTTGAATTACAAATAAAAGTGGGAGAGGGCTGAAAAAAGTGTATTTGCTTACGATGGGTGAAAGTTGATTGCCAGACTGTAGCCCAAAAAACCTGCATATTTTCATGGAGTGCAAAGAAGTGTAAAAGCAATTAAGTATTCTTATTGTTTACCCACGCCGTGGTTGGTGGGGCAAAAGATCCCTTCACACCAATGAATGAGAAAAAAGGACATGTAAAGGGCACATTAGTATTCATTCCCCACATCCTTAGCCCTGTATGTAGAAATGGAATATATTGTTATTGGCTTCATTATTTCTTGTACTCTCTGCTGTTTGTTCTGTTCTACTTGGAGTAGTGGTAATAATTCCTACCTAGTGTTGATTTACAGTGTCTTAAGATAAATGAGGGCTGATTGGTTTATATTTATTTTCCCCATTATCCGCTTCACTGTCTTCAGTGTGTATATATTTGGAAATTATTGAATTTGTGTATGAGAGGAGCCAATTAGGAGGATTGGGAATAATTTCATGATTACATTGTTTGTTGAAAAATGATACAAGGGCAATATGGGAGCGAGTGACTTTGTGTATTGTGTACATTAGCTGAGTGAGTGAGTAGAGGAACTAATTCACCACTAACTCCTATATCCCTCTGACGCCTCAGTAGCTTCAATTTCACCGGGTATTATTAGTAATAATAATTATAGTTGAAAACTAACTGGTGGTGGTGCCAAGCGAGGCAATTAATTAGCAGAGGAGAGAAAGCCAACCAACATTGTTATTTGGTGCATGAGTCTCCTTCACTCGCCTCAATCCAAGGTGGAAGTAATCTAATGAGAAAACAGTAAATGAGTCTTTGTCCTCTTTGGTCACATCACACACATCCCATGAAATTGTATTAGCCATTAGTTGACACAATATTGCAGATATGTATGTACACAGCCAGCCAACAAAACCAACCAGTTCTAACGACTGGGCAAACAGCTTTCTCTTTTATTTGAGTGTGCTAATTACCCCGACCTTTTGCTTTTTGGTTCCCACAATAAGTGTGTAAGAGAGAGCGGATTGTTGCTATTATATCATATCGCCACAATGTACTCTGTTCGTTTTGGGGGTGGATTGAGAGTGAGTGAGACGTGGCTTGAAAAACAACCGTTGTCTTCATTCATCAGGATTTTTCTTATCTGGTGTCAAGAGAGAAAGAAAATGAGAGGACGGGTGAAAGCGCTTTTCTGGCTTTCCCTCTGGCTTGATAATTTGGTCGTTAGGATTTAGAAGGGCGTTGTTGTGTAAAAATAAATGCGTCCATGTATGCTTTGTAGCGTGGTACACAAAGAGACGTGTACCGCCCTTTCCTTGTGTGATATCGCACCCATCGACATTTTTCCTTCTCTCCCAAATGGGACTCGAGTGGTCCAGCCAGAGAAGTTGTCCAGATAAGCCCAGATTAATGAACAATGTCTCCACTTCACACCCAACCCTTAATCCAAATTAATCAAATCTTCTCACTTTCTCCACACACTGAATAAAACAAACAAAACAATGGTATAAAAATCCCAAAGCTTGCGTGACTCCGACATGTATAATACCATCATCTAATTTCCCTCTCAGGATGAATGATACATATTATTATAATTAATGCATTTAACCTGTCCTCTGTTTGCACCTTTGGAGCTTTAAATTGCGTAGAACAAATTAATGGCTATTCTCTTTTCTTTATCTTAACGGGCGGGTGGTCGTGGTGATTTGCTTTCTCTCCGTACCAGGTACTTTAATTTCTCATTGATGTTACGTTGTTATAATGAATATAATGAAATGTTTCGATAAAGCCTTTCTTCCGATTTCCCCGGCCACTAATAACAAACTTATTCTTCCCTCCAGGAGTGGCTTAGCTCTATAATAATATCTATAATATATACTACTGCTATGCAATTTCCGACTCAAAAAAAAGTTACTCCAAACTCCCTCGACATAGTTTTTTTTTGGATAATGACAGACAAGTCTTGATTATTGACTTGGAGAATGGCACAAGTGGGAAATGTTTGTAATAGTATGTGCTTTAGATAATTTCTAAAGAATTCAACTTTGTGGAAGAAGCCAATAAAATAATTTAGTGCATCCTACACCACTAATCGTAAGTTAGTAATCGTCAGTATTGGATCTGAGGCATATTTAGACACATATATGATCCGTGACTGAATTTGTTCATTGTTGATGATGGGACTTCTTTATTAACAATCCATTGGTAAGTATCAATGGGGCATTGAAAAAGTAGTTAGTGCTACAAGATTGACAATAGGGAAAGTATGTGGCAATTTCCTTTTATTTAGCTTCATCCCATTAGATATATATCATTGGGTTGAGTGAGGCTAAAAAGTGGACAGGGGCTGGGGATGTGAGGGAGCAATATGAGTACAAATGCTGAGTCTGCATTGACCAAGCCAAATGGCCGGCATCTAATGTTCTTTACATATAAGCAAAGTATTCTACGTTGCCAAGAAAATTGTTTTGAACACACGAGATTCAGAGGCTTGAGGCACATTAAAAACTTCTGTCCACCATGGAGAAAGCTTATTCAAAAATATACATTTTGACATCTGTGGCAGTCCGAGATTTTTTACTAGATGACCAGGACAGCCGGTGTCCCTGGAAATTGTGCCCATTTCATGATTTACTTGATTCGGAGCAAACTGCCATGCTAATTCTCTTATCAATATTGGCCTCCCTTTTCTTTTTTATTTGCCCCATCCGCTGTGTCCATCCATTTACACCTCATCTCATCCTCTCTCTCTTCCCAATCCCCTCAAAAAAATAGGAGAAATGTTATTAGTTTACCAACCCCACACAAAATTCTCGCTTTCCCAGCCTCAATCGGAGACAAATAAGGTGTGACTTTTTACGCAAGGGAAAAATTTAGCGTATACGTTGACATCTGCTCTTAAGGGACATTGATCAAGAGCAACTGTCCAACAATGCTGTCCAGGGTGTAAAGAGGTATTGACCATTTTCATGGCCCCTGAGATTTTGTTATGTATAGAAAAAGGGGACGGCAGTTAGCCTATCGGGTCGCACTCCATAAATCTTCCGTCAATGTTCCTAAAGATAGCACCTTGGCCAAATGGGGGACAACACATTTGGATTATGCAAGCGAGCTAAAAAAAATAAGAAAAGCTATTCTTTCTAATGCTCTAAAAGTATTGAAAAGATCAAGTCTGTCTGTCGCCATTCAACTGGGCATCTGATGCAGTGAAAGGGTGTGATTGTAGATTATTACCAACCAAGCTCCCGTGTTGAAAAATGGAAGATGAATATCTGGGAAATTGCTTTTATTTCACAGCCTCAGTCAGCTCCTTCTTTTATTTGTATTGGACGCTTAGTTGGCCCTGGACACTCACTCTATCCATTTACATTTACAAATGTATATAGAGGGGAAAGCTAAAGTTTGCTTTCAAATGTGGATTAAATATGAGGTGGCGTTAATTCCGCGACCTTTGGCGTTTAACGAGAGATGTTATCCTTTTTAAGAGACGGTGGTATTTAAAGTTGCGGTTTGTAGTTTTGTGTGATATGCCATCCAGCATCCTAATTAGCTGGGCTTGAGGCGTAGCATTAGTGCAGAGCGCGACAGAGGAAAGATGAGGACAATTGATGTGAGAAAGTTGAAGGGGGCGTCTGAATTTTAAATAAAGAAGAAAAAGAGGTAGGAACATTCTCCTGATTATTGAGTCCTTTTAACATGCACAAATGAGCTTCGTGTAACTTTTATTTGAATTACACTCCAGGGATCGTTTCTCCTTGCTTTTTCCTCGCTTATCTCACCCATGAAATCTCCTTGTAGTGCCTTGGAATTAAGTTGATAAGCACTTTTCTCAATTTGTGATCCACATCTTAATTCTATACTCTTCTTCTACAACATATGTCACTTATGAGCTGATGCTTATTCCATCCACCACCTCATTTCTTCTTTCTCTTTTCACTGTAAAACTCTGGATAATTCCTTCCCTACCAATCAGAGCATTTATGTATATATTGAGAGAAATGTAGGAAATCTTGATCAACTGTATCTGTTTTATTCAGTTTGGATGATCGAACACGAATTGGATTTGAGCCTTGCTTTGCAAGTACTACTTATAGATACTTGCAAGTAATTCCCCAGCCTGAGCTCCACGGGGGTGGAATGAGAGAGAAAGTTATTCAAAAAAGATAGACCAAGTGTTTGTGCGTACTTTGCATAGAACATTAGCCAAGGAGGGTCATGTATTAAAAATTAGTTGAGATTCCTTTGGAGTGTCTCTTCCGAGTGACAAAGGGGGAATGTAATTGCTAGGGAAATAATGTACTAATGTGGAGGGATATTTATGTGCGGCTGGAGAAAAAGAGAGGAGTCACCTTATCTGAGGAACAACGTATCTTTTGCCCCGAGCTCCTAATAATTATGCACGCCTGGCTGAGCTCCTTTATTTTTCACACTTGACTCTTTTCTCCTCTCTCTCTCTCTCTCTCCTTAAACAACGGCCACAACAGATTTGTTTGGAGATTAGCCCAGCTATTTAATTGTTTGGCAACTTGAATGGAAGTAGCTATCCGAGCCTTCCAAACCATTGACCAATTATACACCTCCAACAAACAAACGAAGGATTGAAATTGAGAATGGTCAGCGATAGAGAATGTCCAAATTGGGATTTCAAGGGCTAGAAATGAAGTTATCACACTTTTGAAGTATGATTTGTGAGATGAAGACACGGAGCCAAAGAGAGAAAGTGGCTGCCACACAGTGGGCACACTTTGTTAAGTGGCTTGTAGATGAAAAAGGGACAACGATGAATGATATTCCACGACAAAATCGTTTGCTAGTTGCTTTCAATTGTTCTACAGAGTTGGGATGAAATAACGGCATTCCATGGTCCGGTAGAAACTTGATTCTCAGAGTGAAAAGTTTTTGAGAAATAGTAAACGACTGAGAGCAATAGTGGCAAGGAAAATAGCAGTTATTTGAATTATTGCGAGGAATGCTTTTGAAAGGGGCATTTTATCGGCGAGAAAAATAAAAAAAAAGAACAATTGTCTCTTGCCTTCAATAACTCTCTCCTATCCTGTATATATACAATTTATATATAAAATATTGGAGAAGAATCCAAGAGATCTGATGTTGGTCCATTATGGAGCAATTTCTTATGAAAAACACTTTGCTTGTTCAAATGTCCAACTACATCTCTTTCTCCCAAATCCATTGCTTGCGTGTCAGGAAAAGACAACAGTGGTTGGGGTGTTATATAGATAGATACAAAGGTTGTGAGGGATTGAGCCATAGGATTGAGGAATTATGACACCTTTTTAGGTTTGGAAATCACGTGGATAGAGAATTAGAAGCAAGAGGAATAAATCTTGCCCTGTTTTTCGTCCCATTGGACTGGTGATGGCCACTGTAAATTTTAACTTTGGCAATTTCTGTGTGCTGGACGGATAGGACAGTGTTGTAATATATTTTCCATCGGGAGGAGAAGTGTGAAGTATAGGCCGTCGTAAGGGAAACATGGGGAGTCGTAAATCAGAGCTATGTTATTGCCATTTAGATGGATACTCTGACGACGACCAAGAAAGAGCAGCATTCAAAGATTCAATATGCCGCAGCCTCCAAATGGACCTTTGAAATTCAACAGTGATCCACATTAACGAAAATGGAGTGCAGTACATTAGGTGGCTTTCTTGGGCCCCAAATCAGCAACCATTTAAACACCCCACACTCACACCTACCCACCATAAAATAGCCTCTTATTTTTACAAAAAAAAAGTATATAAAATGTTTCGAAACAAGTATATTCCATCATTTTTCAACATGGATGGAGGGCTGTATAAGTTACGAGCTCCGTTTAGTCGGTGAGAATTAGGAGTTGGAGTTGTTAGTCATTCATAGCTGGCAATTGTATAATAGATTGAATACCTCTAGAGACGCTTATTTTTAATGACGAGTATCCATCCGAAGAGCTCCCATGTGACCCATCAGCCCAAGGAGCCACTCACTCTCTCTCGCCATGGGTCAAATATAAAGAACTTTGGCAACTTGGCTGGTTGGCAGTGCAAAAAGTTGGGTCAAAAACTAAACACTGTTTCTTATTCTTCAATGACTAAGGCAGGATGTTTTAGCTGGCATTTATTCATGGTTGTGACATGGGCGGAGTTTGTTTGCGGGGCTTAGGTTTAGGTTATTATCCCAAATGTTCAATTTTGTATTTTTATGGGGTAATAACTGTGAGGGATGGGTGTGTTGTTGTGAATGAATTTGGGTACACAAAAAGTGGGGGGAAAGGTGGACAAGATATGATTGTTTAGTGGGTGCTTTTTATTATTGGGGTCCAATGAATGCAGGTCGCGTATTTAGAATGTCTCATAGCGCCACACTTGGTCCCTCCAATGGTCTTGCGGGCAAGGAGGGCGAAATGGGCTGTCGTGAGCAAATATTTACTTGGTGTGGTAGTTGCATGAAGTTGTGGAGATGCTGCAATGAATGATAAGACGTTAAAATGCATTACTATGATGTCACATGAAATAAAAGCCATACACAGTGGAATGTGAAAAATATGGAAATAATATTGCTGCCGGCAAGCAAAACATCGTCCTGCATATGAAATATGTGATAAGGGATCTTCCTGTGAAAGGGATGAAACGGAGAAGCGAGTTTTTAAGTTGCTCTTCGCCTGCCCCCGTGAATACCAATGGCTTAGGTAGTGCACTTTGACAACGCTTCCTCGAATTAACGATGAAAACAAAGCGACCACACTCCCTTTTTATGGCCCAAACTTCACCCCGTATCTAAAAACGCAACTTTTACCACTTTCTCCCTCATCATCATCATCATCATTACCATACACTCTTGTTTCCATCAACCAGGGACCTCTTCGCCTCAATCTCCTCTAATTGCGTCCGATTATTTATTCTTAACTCCCCATCACTCACCCAATATACCCCCATAATAACCCCATAACTATATCCCATAACAAATTTACTTTCACCACCCCAAAAAATCCTTCCCCTAATCTCATTCCCTCTCAAAGTGACCACGACTAATTTAATAAACAACTCCTCTTATTTTTATTTTTACCCTTTCCTATACTACTTCCGTTTCTCCATAAAAAAGAATATGAATATATGTATATACTACAGAAAGTTGTGAACATGCAAATGAAAGTCACGCTTTCATATCGCCATAAAAAAAGTAGGAGTACTAAGCTTTACAAAAGCTTTTGTGGGCACATAAAGTAAAAAGGTGAAAAGCCTTTTGTGTATGTCCTTGTTTTGTTGTTGTTAACATGATGACACGTTGTGCCTACTGTGCATGAAACCAGTTTGTAGAATCATTTTTCCACACTTAATTGAGAATTAAATATTCAGAGGGATTCGAAACAACTAAACAGTTGAGTAATTTATTGATGGGACATAAGATAGGGAACATGATGTTAGTTGGACGACCTATTACATACCTTGATTGACTTTTCATTAGACACAAGTACAGAACGTCACGCAACGTCAATCACATTCTGCCTTGTTTTCAATGACGTGACAGCTTAACAACCTCTCTCTTTCTCTCTTGTAAATGTGTCTTCAACTTAAAGTATGCACAAGCTATTAATTAATCTCTCCCTACACATATACTACAAGTTTTCTTGTTTTCCTTCTAAATGACAAATTGCGTTTCTTTTTGTATAAAACTTTATTCACTTTCACTATGCTATAAACGTGAAATATACACAGTTTAAATATTTATGATGAAGCTAAATATGCTAGAGTAAGTTTAATAAAAAAAAAGTACAAATAAGTTTTGTGTGGCTTGTAAAAGCTGCTGTCTTGTTAGTGACATACATTGTTCCCTTGCTTTGGTTGTGTGTAGGGAAGGGAACAAAGCTGAATATCTCGTGATTACAAATTTATTGCATCAACTGTTGCAAAAAACTTGAGTTAAGCTGCCACAACTCAATTGAGTCCCGGTATCTAACGTCGTAATGTATGGCTTTAAAAGTCTCAGCCCGGAAAGTCTTGTTTACTGATAAGAAACTTTTTGTATTATGTACCCTCTGCTTTGTCAACTCTGCAACTTGCTGAGGTGTACTTTTACTCCACACACAAAAGTCTTTCCGGACTAAAAGAGTTTTACTTGTGTTGTCGTTACAATTATTCATGAACTACTGCTACTTCTACTGCTCCCAGCTATATACATACTTATATTTATTAGCATGGAAAAGGGATTCATTAGCCGAAAGTAAAAGTTTTGTAATTGCTTTATTTCTAGACGCCTCCGTTGGTGAAAGCACTGAAGCAACGTCAGAAAGAACTGCAAAATGCATCACCCTTCGACGTTGCAAAGATGAGGGACATTTGCGCCAAGGAGAATATGATAAGCAATCGAAACGGTCAGCAGGGAAGTCCTTCCCCCCCGCCCCCAACGGCCAACAACAACCCCTGCAATATCCCCTCAAATCACCCCTCCGCAAACTGTCCCAACTCCAATCCCCTTCTCCTTGGCCCAAACATCCACCAGATGCAACAGCTAATACAACAACAACTCATCACTCCCTCACAACTACAACAACTCATGCAACAACAGTCTCTTCTCTTCCAACAACAAGTGAGTCTCAACTTTCTCCCAACGCCCCAACTCACAACAACTTTCTCTTTTCAGCAACATCATCAACTAGCAGAAATAAGTCGCAAACAGTTGGAACAAACTCTCCAAAATCTTCAAGAACAACTCCAAGTATGTACAACTAAATACAAGCCAATCATAAATAAATAAATATACATATAGTTGTTGCATATATTTATAATGGAATAACTTTCTAGCTCAACCTTCTACAGCAGTCTCATTTAATTCAGAATGGTGATAAGAAGAAGTCTTCGGGTGCTCTCCAACAATTAGGAGCCCAACAACATCAACTCATGCAACAGTTACAACTGACACAAAGACAGTATTTGATCCAACAGGGCATCAACATCCCCTCCATGGTCATGCCGGGCGGCGGAGGTGAGCATTTTTATATTATCATCAAACATTCGCCGTAGATGTCAAATAGCTCAAATCCAGATGCAAAGGAACTAACATTGCCCCCATGGCGTGGAGCAATTAGTTTTTCAAAATTAAAAACCAAAACGCCGTGGCCTCAACATTTCAAATTGACTTTTACATTTACACTGAGGCCATCAGAATCAGGAGGGTTTCTCTCAAAACTAACTTTCTCTACTTTCTCCTTGTCTCAATTGGCCTCAAATCCCGAAAGCCACTCACTCTCTCTCTCTTTCTCTTTTGCTCCCCAATAATTGTCCCAAGAACATGCAACTACTAAATTATTTTGGTTTTTGATCACCGCAACTCAACTTTAAAACCAAATCATCAAAAGTCTTGAGAAATTGAATGCATTACTTTCACCACGGAAAATAATAAGAAGCAAATATATATCAATCTTTAAAATTCATTTTGTAGGCATGGAACGGGAGGATTGGAAAGAAGGACAAGAGCCTTCGCCAATGAACCCTGCTTTAATAGATGTATCCAATCAGAATGGTTCCAGTCCCAAGCATATGCCAAACGGTAATGTCTTTTATCATGATGACCTATATATTATGCATGTATGTTTTACAAAAGTTTTGGCTTATATATACATAGGTATGTTTATGGGGGTCCCTGGGGGGAAAAGGGAATCTGGTGTCAATGGGATTTGTGGGGAGGGTGACAAGATGGTAGACGAAAAATCAATTAGTCAACAACAGCACCCGCTGTATGGTCATGGCGTCTGTAAATGGCCTGGCTGTGAAACTGTAGCCGACGACTTCTCTTCATTCCTTAAGTAATTGTTTAATTCAACCCTTCATTTATAATTGCCTTTCTCCACAATTTATTCATTCTTTTATTCAGCCAAAATTGTTTTCCATGCAGTTTATGCTTTCCACGAGATAAGATTTTTCCTTATAAACTCTCAGCCCGAGCTTTATGCTTCATTGGAATTCAATTCTTTTAACGCCCTCCTTTTCAATGTGAACCAGTGTCACTTGCCTTAAAAAAGAAAACTTTTCTAATTATTTCCCATTGGAATTTAATGGATTTTCCACATGAAAGGTGATAGATATCCATGTTCACTTCACTCCTCTGATGGATGAGTGTCGCTGACTTATTGCGAACCAATTTACGTCATTGTGAATTAGAGTAAATTCCAAATGACCCGACTTTTATATGTTTTCTTTTCTTATTGCAGACATTTGAATACGGAGCACACGTTGGATGATAGATCAACGGCACAAGCTCGGGTTCAAATGCAAGTGGTCTCACAATTAGAATTACAATTAACCAAAGAAAAAGATAGACTCCAGGCAATGATGCAACACCTTCATATGAATAAGCAACAAAATTTGAACAATAATACCATCGTGGGCCCTGGTGGCTGTCCAGAATCCCCTAAAAATCATCAAAACTCTCATCCAAATGAACACGTACGTCCTAATGAAACATTAATAAAAAAATTAATAATATGCATAATGCATGAACTATAATATGAGACTTTTGAACAGAATCAAAATTGTCAAGGGGTCAATGGGGCTGGTGGACGTGGTGATGGTGGTCCTATAGGAAATGGGCCTATGGGGAAATTGTCCCTTAACCCCAATATGCTTATCCCTGGTCTGTCCCCCACGGGGTTGGCGGCGGCGGCAGCGGCGGCGGCGGTCGCAAGCGGTCGATCTCCAGGAATGCTCCAACCCCCAACTCCTAATATGACAAGCCCAATACGACGTCGTGTCAGTGATAAAGCATCTCTTCCACTTTCTGGAGGTGAGCATCATATAAGTTTGAATCTGAGACAAGCAGATCTCACTTGGTGAGATACAGACTCTGTGTCTCACATTGTTGTAATTGCTGTTCAATTGCAACGAATGCAGTATTTACTATATACTATGCTTGGGTTGAGATTTTGGACAATTACAACAACAAACTGTCCTTATTGTATGTAATTGTGTGTGCTTTGTTGGTTGTTTATCCGACCAAATTTTCTATTTTAATGCTGCTGACTGTCTATTAGGCCTTCCGTATTTACTGGAGAGAGCAGGACTAGATGTTCAGCAAGGTGAGAGGTTTTCTTTACATATTCTCACATCTTGAGTGTGGCATGTTCATGCACTTGGAGTTTTGGAGATAAGCGTCCAACTTGAGATTATATTGCTCATGGGCTAGAAAGTAGAAAGTAGTGGTTGCTAGTACTTTTGGTAGTGGTTTTATGTCTCATAAATTCCGCATGTTTCTGTTTTATTCTAAAGTAATTAGCCGTAATTAACTAATCGCGGGAGGAGCATTCCATTAAAATAAAGAAGCTGGAGATAAAATCAGAGTCCGTAGGGGTAGGAGAAAGAGAGAGAAAATAATAATATCTTTAAGAAGGTCGGGAGTTATAATTAAGGGGGAGACAGGTATTTGATAGCAAACAAAATCTGAATGAGCCAAGCAACGTCAGCATCTGGCCAAGCCTCCCTTCCTTGTTAATTACATCTGATGTGTGGAAGTCCTCAAAGTTTAATGACTTCATCAAGATGTTCTCCTCCAGACTCTGGACTGTCATTAAGCTAAATGAAAGATACTCCACCACCACCAGGCGGAGCACTTTAAAGAAATTAGAACAAATTATGCAATTCAGGTATTGCCATTGGTGGTGGCCCTTTCTTCTCCTTGTCCTAATGAAATTTCCTTCATCAACACTCACTCCCTCCTCAACTGTTTTTACGAGCATTGTTTCATGCTTTCATCTTCCTCTAATGATCCTCACATAACATACGAGAGAGATGCTCCCTTGTTGCTAATATCAATATCTCCTTCTCCCAGAAACCACAAAAGACTCACCTTGGGAGAAAGCAAATGAGGGACTTAGCAGTCCAAAGCTCCTTCAACATTCTCACTGCATAAAAGTCGGATTTTATGCCGCAATCAGTTAGCTCCACTCAAATTGGTGCAGTTTGTTTAACATGCCGTGTAAATGGTCCAATATAAAATAGGGGATGAGGGTTGAAAGATATTTACAACCCATTTCGTAGTCTATGGCCATACACAAAAATGATGGAGTTGTCTAATGTGGGAATCTGCGAACCATGAATGGAATTCTTTAACGAGCTTTTTTCAAGAATCTTAACCATAATGGACTTGTAATGCTGTCATTTTGTGGGAGAAAATCCGTAGAAAAATGCAGAGGATTTGAGGTAATGGGGGACTGTGGCGTTTGCAAATAATTTTCCCCGGACGTTTGATGCATAAAAATCTCTTATTATCTACTTGCCTCTTCAATTATGTTACAAAAGCTCCCCTCCTCCGCCCATCATGATCAACCTTATTTTTACCACATTAATTTTTACTGACTCCAATCATTCTTTTATTTCCAGAATAACTTTCTCTCTCTCTCTCTCTCTTTCTATCCCTATCTCATCTCGAGTTGTTAGTTGAATGAAATGATTCTTACTTGATTATGGTTCTTTTCAGCTAATGTTTTATTCAGCTCACTTAATCCTATCCCTCTTTTCTCCTCAACAGAAATCCAAAGAAATCGAGAGTTTTACAAAAACGCTGATGTCCGACCTCCGTTTACCTACGCATCCCTTATCAGACAGGTATATACATACAGACATATATATAATAACTATTTTTGGGTATTTTTTAAGAGGATTTGTTTGATGTAGGCAATCATCGAGTCCCCTGACAAACAGCTTACTCTCAACGAGATTTACAACTGGTTCCAAAACACTTTCTGCTACTTCCGGAGAAATGCTGCGACGTGGAAGGTAAACAAAGTGACGGGTAGAATTGTGAGAATGCAAATGTGGGCTTTAGCCACAAAAGAAATAACATAATCATTGGAGTGTAATAAGGGAAAGCCGAGTGAACTTTCCCTTCGCGTCCTGAATTATTAATTGAATATTCATTTTATTAGTCGCTAGCTATGTATATATATATATGTAAGTATATATTTTTGCGAGGGAGGGGGGAGATATGTTAATCAAGGAAGGTGATACTGATTAGGGTTGGATAAAAAAGACGGAGAATTGTTTGCTTTGGCTCCGCTGCTTTCCAAGATTAAGAAGGAAGAGTCTTGGACAATATTGACACTGTGAATGTGTAAACACCTGACACTGTTTACTCAAAAATTGCAACCAATATATATGCAAATGTCTCTGAATAATGGAAAGCTCAGGTTTATCTAGAAGTTTTTGTTCCCCAACCAGAAGTCGTTTTTAATATTTATCGAGATCTCCTTTGTTATTCCTACTTCTCTTTCAATTCCCTCTTCCCTTTGGTTTGTGAGCACTGTTGTGTATAAAATGGAGATACTTACCAACATTCAGATGAGTGAGGGTGAGAACAAACTTAGTTTTAGGAGCATCATTGCTTTCTCAACAGCTTCCGCTGCACGCCGTGAATAAAATAAGTCATACCACTTTCACACAGGAATCAGATCCACTGTTGCATGTCATCCTCAACCATATGCCACAAAAGTAACTTGGCCTGAAATACTAGAATCTCCCATAATTCAGAAAATAGAACAAAAATCGCATGCATACGATACTTTTACATATAGATAGTTAATTATATAGTTAAGTAAGTAAGTAGTAAATAATAACGCCTTTCTTTTTTTTATTATTAATGTTTGTACTGGCATTTTATACATAGATTACTTTGAATGCCGGTCTGCTTCCTCGGGCTAAACATTTTGAAAGAAACTGTTTTATACATTTTTCTACGGTTTTGTTTAGATGAATTTTGATATCAATGAAAGAAGTGATAACCATATTGAATTTTGATATATATATATATTTAACAATTTTTCCCGATTTGCGTGCTGGGGGTGAGAAATTTTGCTACGAGTACACAACCCAAATGATTTTGGCGAAGCTGAGTTTTATTTTGCATTGCTTATCGGGTATGTCTTATTTTGTATAGAACGCAGTGCGTCACAACCTCTCGCTACACAAATGTTTCATGCGAGTGGAGAACGTGAAAGGGGCAGTTTGGACAGTGGATGAGGTGGAGTTTTACAAGCGTCGCCCTCAGCGCTGTAGCACAGGGTACGTCCGGTCAAGCGCCGACCCCAAACACAATCAACACTGACCTTTCTTCTCTTTAATCATCTTGCTTCTTTTATATATCTCATCTCTATCTCTTCTCTCTCTCTCTCTCGCCTTCCATTAATTCACTTGTGGCACTCGTCTTCTCGTTCACTATATACGCTTTTTGCCTCTCAACTTTCACTTTCGCCTCATTTCTCTTTTTTCCACCACAATTAAAAATCTGGGCATAATTTATGTGCTCTATCCGCACCAAAAGCTACGGGGAGTGAGTACAGGAAAAGTTGAGAGAAAGTGAAAGTTGTCGGAACTTTGTGCTTATACCGCATTTAGGACTTTGCATGGAGTCCGTTTATAACTATTTTTATAAAACTCTGAGTGTTGCTAAAACAAAAGACGGTCATATGAAAAGCCAATGGTTCTTCAAATGCATCATGATGTTTGATGAGGTAAATACATATTAGAGCACTTTATTAGGGTTTTGAAACTTATCTTATTTATTCTTATTATAAATTACTAGACTAGCACTTTCTATATAGCTATTGGTCTTTTTCTACTTTTCTTTGGTGGTATATGTACACAGAATGCAATCCGCACCAATCTATCGCTACACAAGTGTTTTGTGCGATATGAAGATGACTTTGGATCCTTCTGGATGGTGGATGATGCGGAATTCGTCAAAAGGAGACATCTCTCTCGAGGTCGTCCTAGGAAGTACGATCCCACCCCGTCGCCATCCCCCTCATCCCACCATCCACAAGCACAGTAAGCATTGGCCATATTTACACATTTCCTTCCGGATCAGGGATAAAATAAATATAGGCCTCCCGTCATTTTTCAATATTCTAATTGTTTCCATCATCATTATCATCATCATACGCTCGTAGTCGACTCGTTTCTTTTTCAAAAACTAAAAGTAGTTTCATGGCATACAAGTATTTATATATACTCTAATAATAACGAAATGCATCCGTACTTATTTGCAGCCCTAGATTTTTCAGGATGATTTCCTTAGGGAAAATACTTTCACTCAACTCTTCAAATGACTCGTCGCCGTTTTACCATAAAGGTTGAAACCGTCCATAATAATTGTTTTTGAATCTCTTTTTGTCTTTTTGACGTCTTTTTGATATTGTCCTTTTTATACTCTCTTTTTCTCTCTTTCTCTCTCTACTTGGCATGTTTGGCACGAACCCAAGAGATCATTTTTTTCTCTCTTCTTAAACTTTTATATGTATGTAATCACAATTTAAAACACCTTTGGCAATAGTCTACAAATGTCGATCCATATGCAAGGGATTGACAGAACCCTTGAAGAAAGCATCATACGGGTCAGGTACCACATGGTCTCTTGGGATACTTGTGTCATCGACTAATTTCCCCTCCTCATGTCTCACATTTTTTGGAAAAAAGTCTAAAATTTTTGCTTGATACAAATGAAATATTTCTTGTTGCATATTTGCATAAATACATTTTTTTAAAAAGAGACTGTGGGGGGAAATGGTCATTTTTTGCTTGAAAATTTCGCACGTGTTTTTTATCCTCTTCAATTTTGATATCGTATTTGACTGCATTGAAGTGAATTAAAATATATTATGTGGCCATTTGGCTAATGAATGAATGACGGCTATTTTTCTCTCTTTCTCTTTTTACTCCTTTTATATCTTAATCCATTTACAATTTAACGTTTTTAAATCTCTGCTTTTATATCTTTCCTTCTTATTACTCAAATTTTTCGTACTTGTCCTTTTTACTCGCAATTTTTCTAGTACACAAAACATTTTGCACCATCATTCCAACAACTTGCTACACATTTTACACGAATTGCTTGTTGAAACCCATTTGCTTGGAATCCACTAACTTGAACATCTTTGTAGGGGAATGCAATCCAAGAGCCCTACTTTAACCCAAAGTCCCACATTGTACGGAGAAGCAATTAATGCCAGCCTTCAAGTGAGTCAACATCACGTACGAAATACTTGAATTTGGATGAAATACTTGAAACTGCATTTTGCGTGTTGTATCAAAAACTTGATAGTTTCTGAAAGTATTTTTGGTCTGTATTTGTAGGCAGCACTGGCAGAAAGCAACATTCCATACATGGGATCCATGAACCATGCAAGAAGCGTGAGTCCAGATCAAGCTCCTCTGTCCCCTCACGACTCTAGGTATTCATTTTGATTGTTCATTAGTCAGTCGATGACATGTATGTAATGTGAATGGCTGGTTGATGAAGAGACAATTTAATAAAATATTTCCAGGTCCCTACGAGGAAGTCCCTTAGGAATTAAACGGGAAAGTTCAAGTCCTCTGACAAACGGAGTGCATCATAATCACCACCACGAAAACATGAAGCGAATGAAGAGGGAGATGGAGATGGCAGACTACGGAGGTCACTACAGTGGCTCGTCAGACGGGGAGTCCGAGGGTCATGACCATGACGAACTTGTGGGGATGGAAAAGCCAGAAGATCTCGCAGAAGACCTTTCCTTCGCGTCCTCATCTCACACTGCCGATTCCAGCCGACTGGACCAATAGCTGTACTATTATAACTTTTAATATTAACCAGGATAATTACGAAAAGAAAAAAATCGCAAATCAAAAATTCCGTCATCATTCCACCATTTCCACGTAATATATAATTGGTACTAATAATACAGAAAAGTAATGGACAGCCAATTTCGTTGCATTTTAAAAACAAAAATCATTGTATCGTCACTTTATTTTGATGCTACTACATATACCAAATATATATGTAATCCAGGGAAAGTCGAGACTACGAATTTTTTAAAAACACTTGATAAGAAGCTATTAATACTCTACTAAAGAAAAATCTAAATTCGATTAAGGTTTGTAGTAAACTTTAAGATTTCTTTATAAAGGCATTTATTTCCTTTTTTACAAAACAACTCAAGCTATTAGCCAGCATAGGCATTGACTTTTTACTAGGTGTGGATTACTTACATAGAAGGGAATGAAGAAAGTATTAGAAATCCGAGTTGCATGCAACGAATCAGAGTGGATGTTAGCTAACTTTATAATTACTGTACATACGTATTTTGATCTGATTTCCCCGTCAGATATTATTATCCACTCTGACAAAATAATCCAAGGTGATGATGGAACTGTCGAAAACACAGTTTTAGTTATTAAAACTTGTAGGGAGGCGAGAAGAAGGTTACAAATAACACGCAAACATGCTACAGAAACTTTGCAGATCTCAAAATAAAAATACCAAGCGGCTCTGTTTCTGTCGCAAATATTTTGTCTTTTTGAGTTGTCCTATAGGAACGCAAACAAAGGTTGCTTTCATAGATAGAAAAGAGACAAAAGCTGTCTGTTGTTTAAATGCCAACTTAACTAAGTAATCCTGTCAGTATAAAAACATTAATGAGAACAATCAGTTCGCAAATATCTAGATAGCGAGCAATATATCTATATATATCTGTACTTATGTAGTGGGGTATTAGAATTGCGGGGGGCTGATTGATAACCTTAGTAAAACTTTGCTGTCTCCAGAAGAATTAAATGATGCGTCGCAACTCTATTTCATACACGTCAAATAATTATCTTCAACTTGATACGTTTTAAAATCCAAAATGCAAAACGGGAAATGTAGTGAATAAAATGTAGTTTAGCGTGTCTACAATTTTCGCAATTCCGTACTAATTATAATAATAATATATGTTGGTAACTAGAGTAGATAGCGCTACATTGAGATAAGGCTAAAAAAAGTGTAAAAATCGAATGTATTAAGAGGTGTTGAAATTACAGGTTAATTACTACTAGTCTTGAACAACCAAATAAACCGTTGGGGTAAATGTAAATGTGGAGTGAAAGTAATTATTAAGTCTATATGGATGCAACACATTGATTTTAATTTCAATGTTTTTACTACTTGATGATGTTAACAAAGTACTAACTAGACAAAGGTAAATAAGTGAAATTAATTAACGCTACCCCTTAATTACCATATTTGTTAGATGTTTACTAATATGCCCAGGCAGCCGAATAAATAGATTCATGCCTCCAAGAGGAAGGAAATAAAAGTCTCACAAAAGTACTTTTTTGCATTCAGTTTCTATATATACAAATATATTTTCCTCCTTTAATATCTGTTTTTTAATTGCAGTATTTTCTTATGTTGCATATATAATAAAAGACTCGTAATAAATTTTCAGAGTATTTTATGTCTATTTTATTTTATACTTTATATATATACTTGTTGTATTATGCAGTCATAATGTAGTAGACAATGAATATGTTAAATTATTTTGAGTGTAATTAATTTACTTTTTTTGGTGGATGGTGTTTTACTTGAAAACTTTTGTTTTTGAAAACCGGCAATACATCGTTAATTAATGTGAAACTTAAAAATAATAATAAAAACACAATTACCTGCAATGCCATTTCAAAATGCATTGTTCCTCATTATTTCTCTTTTCGTCTGTGTCTTTAATTTAAATTTTGTAATCCCATCTTAGTAACTTTCATCCAACTTTTTCATATAAACGGAAGAAGATGCTCTTTGCATGCACTTGAGAATAAATATCCAATGTTTAATTTGCATAAAACGTGATTTCTAACAATAACGCATTTTTGTTGATCTCTTTTCTACTACTTTGCGTGAATTTTCAAACAAAAATCCTTGAAAAGAAATTGAATTGTTCAATCCTTGAATAAGGGGCAACAATTGAATTAAGTGTAATCGTTGTAGATGCATGTATAAGCTAATTAGTGTTAGCGTTAAAAAAATAAATCGCATTGTATTGTCTCATGACTTTGATCTATATACTCCCTACATTTTAAAGCATAAATTATAGGCCTCTCCTCATTTGTCTGTTTATTTGTGTAAAACTATAAACATTTAAAAAGAGAGAGAGAGAGATGGATTCTCTGTGAATAAACAATATATATAATGGAATGATATTTTGCGCTACATTTAATGACAACCGTCAAAGTCTTTGTATAAAAGATGTTGTAGTTGGATGAACATTATCTGTATATATAAAGCAGAATCAACGTGCTAATTTGCATGAAAAGTGTAACATTTATGAGTTTTAAAAGGAGGACAATCGAAAGTGTTGTCCTTCTCTGTTACACGCAGTTTTATGTATATTAGCTTTAGTTTGCCTAGAAGAAGAAGAGGATTAGCCCAGTTAATAGTTTCAAGTACGACCATAAAGTCATAATAATAATAGATTTGGTTGTACCATAACTTGATTTTTGTGGCCAATTTTATATAGCATTTTTGTTAGAAACCATAATAACAAGTGCAGTAGCTTTTTGTGATGAGGATGTTGTTGTAAAGTTTTGGGTGTTGTATATAATACCAAAAAACAAATGTAAAGTGTTGCAACGGGAGTGTTAGTACAAGTCTGCTTTTTATTTCAGTCTCACTCAATGATGTATTATATGTATGGCTGTTGAAAGTAAGGGTTGATGATAAAGGGGATGATGGTTGATTTTGGGGGCTGCTTTAGAAACAGGTAATACAGGTATTAAAGAGAGGTTATATATACCAACAACAATGAAGTCTTGCAATGCTACAACAGCGTCAATAAAATACTGACCCACGGGGAACGCTGCGTCCCTTTCACAATAATCTTTCTTCTTCTCAAGAACATTATAGTTTTTGACTTGCTGATCATCATTTCAGTTACAACAAGATTTGCATGTTTATCCCAATTTCAGTTCACTGCCTTCTAATAACCTTATCCCAGGAAGCAGCCGAGATTTACTTTTTTCTTGACAAATCGTGTCTCTCAACCTGGAAGATCAAGTTTCACTTCCAATATATCACCCATAAGAGAAACGTATCATTATTAGCTGATAGTTATTAGTCTCTGTTGAGAGCATGTGCTAGCTATTCAAATTAACAATCAAGTACAGTTACCTCAGATCGGTTATGAATGGTATAAGGATGAATTGGTTGGTAGTTACGGTGAAAAAGTGATAGAGCAATCTGAGATTGTCTTTAATAATGCAGACTGACCGTTTTTCATTTATCGAGTGAGAATTATTTAACGACGACATAATCTACCAAAAAAATGAGTGGTCACACGTTCCGACGAGGGATGACCTTTGTCACATTTGTAACTTGTTGTGCAGCGTTGGCCCTTCTTTTGGCTGCTTTGAGTACACAACATTGGATAGTTGCTCGGGCTAGAAGAACGACATCCAGCTCCTCAGAAGGTCATATAAATATCGGATTATTCTATGGAAGAAAAAATTTAAATGTAGCATACGGATGGAGACCATCAGATATTAATGGTATTAAATTAACAAAATTTCTATAACTATTTTTTAAGTATATAGTATTTAACGATATTGTATTTTATGAATGATGATGCAGTCGTGGAAATGTTGAATAGTGATGGGAATTTTATGAGTTATGGGCTTTGGATAACCACAATTGGGTGTGTCTGCATGTCCATACTCTTTGCTGTATTCTCAGCAGTATTCGCTTTAGTCAACACTGCAACAACTCCAGTCGAAGCCATCACAGGAATTCCTGGTCTTTACCTTTGGAACGCTTGTGCATGTAAGTGCATAAATAATAATCAATGCCTAAAAATTAACGAAACAAATATTTCAACACATTGATGTGCATTTACATAGTGGCAAGTAATCTGGGGACGCTAATTTCTTGGGGAATTCAATACCATCTCAAACTTCGCCATAATATTTTGCCATTGGACGATCGTAAAAATAACTGGACATCGGAAGGGCTTGCAGTTCTGGGCTACTCCTTCTGGTTTGTAGTGGGGGCTGCCATTATCCACATTTTGAATCTCGTTTTAGTCTTTTTGGGGGCTCATCAAAATAAATCCGAAGTGCACAGGATGCACAAGCCAATCCAGGAAGAAAAGACGAACGGTGCCATCATGCTCTATTAATTGATTAATTCACCCTTTTTGTTACTTGACTCAATCACATTGGTTGTCAACTCCATGTACTATATGTATAGTGAGAGAGTGATTTTAATTAGTTCTATTATCAGGATCCACCAATTAGTAGTAGCTTTTTTTATACAAACATTGAGAAAAATCGCTTTCGAGACTTTTCTTTTGCCATGCCATTTTTGTATGCAGTTGTTAAATTCACAATGTCTCGCCAAAAAAGTAGACGGCGACGACAACGACGACACGCGTCATAATAATTGTTGATGAAATATTTCTTGCTTTATCTATAAGACTGGCTATAAGCTTCTTTACAATATTATAGTTGCCGAGTTGTGTGTAATAAATTGTTCCAGAAAGAGACTGCATATCATGCAACAAAATGGAACAGTTTTTGTTAAATAATTTAACCAGTATTAGTTTTAAATGCCAAATTTTTATATTCTGTGTAATGTTAATGCCTGGGCACCATACCATTGCTCTTTTATAATTATTATTTAATACAAAAAATAAATAAACTCTTTCATTACAAATGATTTGTAAATAATATAATTGTATGATTATTGACAATGCTACAGTTTATCCAAATTCTCCAGAGTTTTTTGCGAAATGGCATCCACAAATTGATCTTCTGTTACTTCAGGATCCTTTGCTAATTGCACCATGTAGGTGGCTAATTCTTTGTGGACTTTGTTCATGGCAATGCTTTCTAAATGAGAAATGTGACAATAGTTATATAGTTTCAATAATTGCATCTCACAATCTCATTATACTAATTAAATTAAATGAACTGACCTCTGGCATTAGGCGCAACAATAATTTCCGTTGCAGGAACATTGATAAATATGTCAAACAAATCAATTCGATTTTCAACTACAGCGTTTAAGCAACCCATCACATAAAAAGGAATTTCCTAAAAATAAATGAAACCACAATTGAAATAAATCAAACAAATCGAATGAAATATTATATAACCTTCATTAATGAGACTTCATCTTCACTAAGACTAACCCATGGATAAACCGCACTCAAAATGTCATCATGTCTTTGATCACAGCATAGCATTGGTAATCCTAAAATAAACTGAAGAAAACATACATTCATTCAGAAAATTATTAGCGATTAAATTAGTTATTATGTTTTCTTACATCCGCTAATGCATCAATATCATGATGATACACAACAATTCGACGTCTTCTAAATAATCCTGTGTATATTAATATGCTTTCTAATCCAAAGGCAGATACAAGTCCTACACTTTCAAAATTTTCATAATAAATTTCCAGATATTATTAAGGTATATAATCAATTGAAGATACTTGCCTTTGATATCATGCTTTTTAAAGTATGGACTAGAGATTTCATAATCTTTCAGTGAAAACGTTTTTTTCTTGGGCAACTGACAAATTCCTTCCACGACTAGAGATAAAAATTGCTGAAGGACTGTGGAAGTGTCTCCGGTTTTGACATACGTAAGGGACATGATGTCCGCAACTCGCTCGTACATTGGGGGGTTAAAATCCCCTGCCCCAATTATAACTCCCACGTTTTGTGTCTATCCATAAAACATTACAATGTTAATTTCAAGAAAATAATTGCTAATAATATAATAATTAATTACTTACTTTGGTGTCGTCAGTTCCGGATGGAAACAAAACATAATACCAGTTGTTGTTTATATGAAAAAAATTGCATTTTGCTGAAGAAGCTTCCTCTTGGTCATTCTTTCTTCCTCTAAAAGTCCTTTTTAAAATCGTGGCACACTTGGACATGCAAATCCCCCTGATGTCCCCTTCCAAATAAGGGTAACTCCATAACCACAACAATTTATCATCAGACCCGACCTCTGCAAATTGGAAACAAATGTCAAATACATTGTAGTGTTAATTATAAGAATAGTTTACCGAGCAGGTGACAAGAAGTTAATTTCGACACATGGTCACTCGAGCCACCCATCCTATGATTGTATCCTGTCAAATGTCAACACTTTGGTTTTCCGCCACCAATGGTTTTTTCATCGTCATCGCCATCTACGTTACCTCTGACATGAATTGAGGCGAAAACAATAATTTCTTTTAGCCCAACCCATTGTTCTTTTGAACAATTAGTCGAAACACAGCCAATAAAACAACGCCCAGCTAATTAGATGCGGCGTTATTTGACATTTTTTTTTTAAACTCATTTATTAAAGCATCCTAATTAATAGCATTCAATTTCCATATTAAGATGCCTGGTTAGTTGAAAATTATAATTATGTTGCCAATTAATTATTAACATTAAATGTTTAATGCTCATGCAGCATCTTTAAATGAGCTGAAACGTTTCAGAAGACGCCACACATTGCTTTCGACTTTGAAACGTTAAGAAGGTCGCCCTCTATCGCATTTCCCCGATAGAGGGAATTGAATAGATAGAGTGGAATTGCAGTGTGGTTTGCCGACTGTCATTTCTCTTCCACATTTTCACAAAATTCTGTGAAATTTTTGAAAACCAACTAAAGCTGTTGCAAAGGCTCGATCACTTCAGCCTCCGACATGTCGCGCTACTATCAGCGGCCTGAAAATGCCTTGAAAAAGGCAAATGGTAAGTACTCATCTGTTGCCTCCTCTCTGACTCGTTTTTTGAAATATGTGATTTTGTTTAGAATTTATCGAGGTGGGTAAGCCGACGAGGGCTTTGGACACCCTGTACGATGTCATCAAGGGGAAGAAGCATAGGGCCTTCAGTGAAAAGGTCATCGAGCCAATTATGCTCAAATATCTGGAGTTGTGCGTAGAACTGAAAAAGCCGCACACGGCCAAAGAAGGACTTTACCAATATCGACTCATGTGTCAGTCTGTAAGTGTACACTCTTTTAATTTGTATAATATTTCTAGAGGATTATTCTTTAAAAAACACTAATTAATTAATTAGGTCAACGTTGGGCTGTTGGAGAAAGTTATTCGTAGCTTTATTCGAATGGCGGAAGAAAAGACGGAAACTGCCCGAGATAGTCTGAAAAAGGAAGTTGTTGAGCAGTCTCAGGAAGCAATTGTAGAAGTTGATGATTTGGACAATTTATCAATGGCTGAAATGACGCTGCTCAAGTATGTCAATTGAAATGAAACAAAAACAATTATAGATATTTTAATGGTGCACAACTAATTAATGAATTTATTTTTGCAGTGTTATCACAGAAGAACAAGCACAAGAACGCAGTGACCGTGCTACTTTAATTCCATGGGTCAAGTTTCTTTGGGAATCTTACACTCAGTGTTTAGATTTGCTAAGGAATAATGCGCGATTGGAAACTCTGTATCACGATATTGCACAAATGGTAATAATGGATTACATAGCATTATTACAAGTAATTATAATAATTTATAATTTATTTCAGGCCTTCAAGTTCTGCCTAAGTTTTAATCGCAAAACGGAATTTCGTAAACTTTGTGAGCGTCTTCGAAAGCATTTCGATGATATTGTAAATCGTCAAGGCTCGCAAATGAATAGCATCGACTTTTCATCACCTGAAACGCAACAACTGAATATGGAAACAAGATTGGCCCAATTGGACTCTGCCATTACTCTCGAGTTGTGGCAAGAAGCTTACAAAGCAATTGAAGACATTCATCTTCTAATGAACCAATCCAAGAAACTGCAAACTCGAATGATGGCTTATTATTATCAAAAATTATCTCTTGTGTTTTGGAAAGCCGGAAATCTATTGTTTCATGCAGCCACCTTGTTGAAGTATTACATGCTATGCAAAGATATGAAAAAGAATGTGTCTGCAGATGAGTTGCAAAAGTAAGTGATCCTCTTGTTTATTTATTTGTTTTTTTTTAAATTGGTGATTAATTGATTTGGAAATATTATTATAGAAATGCGTCTCAAGTGTCTTTAGCAACACTTGCAATTCCTTTCCCATCAGCTCATCCTGAATTCGAGAGATTTGTTGAGACCGACAAGGGAATGATGGAGAAATCTCAAAAATTGTCAATGTTATTGTTTCTTCCTCAACCACCCACAAGGGCTTCCTTAATTAAGGATTTGATGCGTTACGGTGTTTTAAACAACTCTATTCCACCATTAACTGATTTGTACGAGATTTTGGAGACTCAATTCAATCCATTGGACCTCTGTCAAAATGTGCAAACTAATTTGAAAACTCTTGCTACATACATGGAGCATGAATATATTGATCAATATATTACTCCGGTTCAAGATGTAGCATTGTCCCGTCTAATTAAGCAGATTTCTCAAGTAAGTTTTGGATTAAATTGGCATTTATTTATTAATTTAATGTTATTTTACAATTTTTTTAGGTGTATCAAAATATTGATTACAATCATCTCTTGAAAATGACTGTTTTTGCTGAGCAAAGTCGAGTTGAACAATTGCTTGTTGATGCTGTTCGATACAATGATATGCAAATTAACATTGATCACCGAACTAACTGCATCAAATTTGGATCTTCACTTGCGGAAGCTTCAAGGGAAGATGTTCCTGAAGGACCATCTTTGCAGTCCATGCCATCCGAAACTGTTCGTCTGCAGCTTGTCAATGTAGTCAATTACCTGGATGAAACTATTGACATGATTGCGCCAATGCAAGTCCAGGTATAATCCCTTCAATTATATTGTCATGTTGCACTCTTGTAATTTATATAAATGTCTATAAAAAATGTTTTCTCAATAAATTCAGGAGGAAGACGACCGTATTCGGTCAAAGATTATCCAACACTATACGATGACTGAAAAACAAAGTCATATTGCTCTTCTCCAACGCCAGAAAATTATTGCTGACAGAAGGGAAGAATTGGAGAGATCTGCTGCTGATCGCGAAAATGAAGAGAAATGGCGAAGTGAGCAAATGGTCAAGCAACAACAAGCAATGGAGCTTAAGCGACTTGAAACTGAACAACAAGAGCGTGAAAAGAAGCGAATTGAAACTGAACGCCAAAAAATTCAACAAACTCGCATGATGGAGCGATTTATGCAAATGAAAAATAGTCCCATTGGAACTAAAGTTATTTCAAGACTGGATGATGATGAAATTGCAAAGATGGACGTGGAAAGTGTTCTTCAAAAACAACAAGAAGAAATGGCAAACGAAGCAAAAGAACAATTGAAGCGTCTAAAATCTCAAGAAAAGCGCTTTGATCATTTGGAACGAGCAAAACGAGTTGAAGAGATTCCTATTATCAAGAAATATGTAGAAGAAAAGAAAGAATCGGAGAGAATTGAATGGGAAGCTCATGAAGCTGAGCGTATTGCACATTTAATAGAAGAAAGAACAATTGCCGTCGCCACTCGTGATCGAATGAAACGTATGAGGGACGATAAAAATGTATTTTTGGCTTCTCTTCTAGAATCACGTCGTCATGTTTTCGTCCAAAAGGTCAAGACTTTTGAAGACGAACTTGCTAGAGTCAAAGCTGAACGATTAATGAAACGCAAAGAAGAGAGAAAGGAGGAAAGATTTATTAAGTATCGTCAACAAATGGAGGAAGAGGAACGTCTTAAACAAGAAGAGATGCGGAGGGTTGAAGAAGAGAGACAACGCGAAGAGCGTGAAAAGCAAGAGAAAGATTTAGAAGAGAAAAATCGTCTTACTCTTGAAAAACAACTTGCAAGACAGCGAGAAATTGAAGAACGTGAGAAAGAGAGAATTACGGGACCTGCAGGTGACAAGCCTTCCATTGAGCCGTATCGTCCACCAGCAAAAGCCAATCCTTCAGCCGCTGCGGCTTCTACCCCTTGGCTTCCTCCATCAAAAAGGAAGGCTTTAGAAGCTTCTCAAGCTAGCAGTCCTCGAGAAGATGGTTTTGGTTCCCAAGACATGGATAGTCCTCGAGATCGTAGAGAGCCAGAAAGACGTGAACCTGATTTTGAGAAACGCAGGGAACCTGACTTTGACCGCTTTAGAGATCGTCGTTCAGATCGAGCAGAACCAGAGTATGAACGGGAAAAACCAAGAGAGCGAGATGAATGGCGAAGCAGCGATCGTGGAGATACAAAACGTGACTGGGATCGCAGTAGTGGTTCCAGTTCTAGACCCACAACCGCTGGTTCTGGCCGAGACTCTGGTCGTGATTCTGGACCAAGTTCAGCTCGTTCTGATCGCGATCGCGTAGTGGTAATTTATTATTATACATTAAGATTTTAATAATTTTTCTTGAATATTTTAAATAATAATGTTTTAATTTTTACAGTCGGAGGAACCCTGGCGTCGATCGGGTGCTGGTGGTGGAGGTAGTGGTAGTAGTAGTCGTACTCCAGGTGGACCAGATCGAGATTCTATGTAAGTTTTTTTGTTTTTTTTTGTTTTAGTGCTGTTATTGAAACAATTTAAAACAATGCATTTATTTATTTATTTGATAAAGGCGACCTTCTGGAGGACGACCTGAGGGGCCTGGGCCTCGTGGAGGTGGCGTACGGAGTGAAGGGAGGGACCGAGATGGGGGAGGAGGATTCGGGTCCGAGGACGGTAATTGGAGAAGAACTCCAGCAAAGAAAGAAGAAGCACCTCCACTAAGAAGCAAGTAAACTAGATAATTTTCTAATTCGATTGTAATGCTAAACCACAATGATGCTACCAACTATTGACCTTTATCTTACAGAATCATGTTTTGTTTTGATTACTTATGTGGTTAATTTATGCCAATAAAAATAGTGAATTATTATTAAGATTTCTTAAGGAAAACAAATTTGATTACACTTTATTTCAAAATACTGCACAATTCTTTTACACTCGTCCTTTCCAACAATTAGCTGCAATTACATTGGCGTAATATAACGGATTTTCAATTATTAATTTCATAACGATAATATCGGACCGTTTGTTGAGAGAGTATACACTTTCAATATAGATCTATTTAATGAGTGATTATATATCTCTACTGACTTAAAAAAATAGCTGTACTAGGATACACGAATATGGACTATGCTTGTTACACAGTGATATGACTAGTATGTATATATATTCAAAATCTAAAATCTCAACCCGTAGAAATGGACAATGTAATTGGACTTTCATAGCCTGATGAATTTAGATGATCGTCATTAGTTTCACTGCAGTCTTGGAGTCCCTGCGGCTCGTTAACATAAGTATGCTTGTGGCTTGGGTTTCCAATTCCCAAACTCCCAAAATTATCATTCGTGGAAATTTCATAGTCAATCAATCGAAGGTTTTCCATTGAGCTATTCCTCCGAATTGTTGGTCTTTCTTCTATAATAATGTCAATATTAATGATCACTATTAATAATTATTGCACTGGTTGAATTTATACCTCTGACATCTGGAATTGGTTGTGGGATTTCTGTTGGATTGAAGACGCCATATCCAGGATTAAATACAGAAAAATCAAGTTTGAGGTATTCAATTCCGTTTTCGAGTAATCTGGACAATTCAAGGACCAACTCATGGAATGTAGGTCGTCCTACGGGATTTTTTTCCCAGCAGTTGTTCATAATAGAATATCTGGAATGCAATATTATATAAAAGTTTTTGTACAGGAAACTAATAAATTTATACGTAAAGAATGTAAGCGTACACTTCATTGGAACAATTTGTTGGCTGTGGCATACGATAACCAGCGTCCAAAAGAGAGTACAAAAGTTCTGTTTGAATTCCTGGATAAGGAGAAGCCCCCAAAGTGGTCAACTCCCACAAAAGTATCCCAAATGCCCAGACGTCAGACTTGGATGTGTACAATTCGTCCGTCAGACATTCGGGTGCAAGCCATTTCACGGGCACTAAAAATAACAAAAGAAAATAAGTAAAATTGGATACACCAAACAAAGACTTTCTTCTCACCTCGATCTTTGCTCTTCTTTTTATAAGCGTCATCCACATAAATATCTCTTGTTAATCCAAAGTCAGAAATCTTGCAGACCTTTGTTTTCGTAAGAAGCACATTTCTAGCTGCTAAATCTCGATGGACCATCTGCAAATAGGTTAAATTATTTTTGTGTTTATATTACTATAAAATGGGCTAATGTTTTACTTATTTGCTAGCATTACCTTCATGTCACTTAAATAAGCCATTCCCTTTGCTATTTGCCAAGAAAAGCCCAATACTTCTTGAGGTGTAACGTGGTATTCACCAAACGAGGCTCTTATTCCATGTTCAGCAGAGTTTCGGAGATGGGAGTTATCATTCCAGCCCACTTCATTCCATTCCGGGTTATCACAGCCCTGATTTATCTTTTCTACCCGTCTACACTTTCTCAGAAAACTCCTGCAAATAATAGTAATGGATGTTTTCGGGGTAAATTATATGCTAATTACTTATATACCTTAGAGAGCCAAACTCTGCATACTCCATGACCAACAGTGGGGGCCCTTCAATGGAAGTAGAAGCACCCAGCAGCTTGATGACATTTGTGTGGTCTAACTGCTTCAACAAGGAGAACTCGGCCATAAATTCTTGTCTCATACTTTTACTCCCATCAGTGTGGTCAATTTTAAGCATTTTAACGGCCACGTGCATGTTTCCTAATAACAATGAACAGTTCATGAGAACTTTGCTCCTCTTAATTGAGATGAATGGAGAAGAAAGTGAGAGTTACCTGAGACAGTTCTCATTACCCCCTTCAACACTCGCCCAAATTCACCTTCCCCAAGAACATGTTCAGTCCGCAAATCCTCTCTCGAAATCTCCCATTTGCTTTCGATCTGCAACAAGAAAACGCGTCATTAAATCACTCACTTTTACTCTGCTGCGTTATACGTCTCCATTACACCATTTGTGACACGCCAAGGTCGAATTACTATTGTAACACGTAATCATAACCCAACAATGTGAATGAATTTCTTTCAAAATCATCAAATCAAATCAAAACAAGTTAATCATGCAGTTGCTTTTGATTAATAAGCCAATATTACCTGGAAGAAATTATCAGGATTGAAAAGGGCGTTGGTTGTAAATCGTGGATCATTGAGACCGGAACTGGCATACACTGAATCAGGTCGCAAAATCCGAGTTCCCCCATGATCTCCGAAACCATTAGATAATTCCATATCTGGGACATCAATCACTGCTAACTGACCAGACATTCGCTTCTTGCTTCCTCTGCAGCCAAACAAAGCATAAAACATCATTAGAAAGAATATAGGGGCATTATGAGATTTCTCAAATTAATTACATTATGCTTGAAGACAATGCATAAATATTAATAATAAATGGAAAGTAAACGCATCCCACTGCTAAAAGATGTTGACTTACTTTTTCTTCCATGAAAGCATCAAAGTGACGAGGATGAGAATTACAATGGCGAAAGAGGCAGTTGTGTAGAGAATTGTTGTTGATGTCAACGGGTTCCTGTCAACGGAGGTGTCCACGGATCCATTATATTGCACTTCGTTCTCAACATCCAATTGTTTTATCTCTGGAAAATGATTTTTGCTGATGATCTCTGGAACTTGCTCTTGTATTCCTGGAAAATGAAAATCTTTCCCCCAACCCATACAAACAACGTAGCGCACCTATAAGTAAATATAATAAACAATATGCGGATTATTTTCTTTATGACATTAATATAATATATGTATATTACCGGTGGGCGTAAGGAGGGATCATCACTATCAACCAAATCTGCTGCGACACAATAACTCCCATTCCATCGATGAACTTTGGTTACGTTTTCCGATAATTCTATCCCAACAGTAGCATTTTACTCATAAAACAAAACATTTGAAAATTATATGTTTATAAGTGTACATACTTATTTTCGGATAAACGATTGTGTAACCAGAAATATTTGTAATAGCTTGTGGTGGGATCTGGATGATATTCAAATCGTACTCAAGCAGTCCTTTTGTGTCGTTGACACTTTTCATTGAATAATTTCTGGCATCGGGTGGACCTTCCAGATCTTGGGCTATCAACGTTCCATGCTGCTCAGGGTGCAATCGGGAGCCCTTGGGAAAATATGCAACAAATGATATATAAACAAAGTAATACAAACAGCTCTGACATTGTCAATCATTTATTACTAACCGGCTCAAATTTGTTCAGGTCTCCAAATAAAATGTCCACAGAGATAATTTCAGATGAATTGTCTTGCGGCTTAAGAACAGCGTCCACTATTTCCAACCAAATACATATTATTATAGCTACTTAAATCAAAGCGAAACTTAAAATAGCAGTCATTACAATAATTGGGGAACTTGACACTACATACATATATAAAATCAAGTGTTGGAAATATTACTTTCTGCATCTCTACCCATGTATTTCAACATCGTCACGCGTCCTGCCCTTTTCCATCGCGAATGAATTAGATTGAAATCCATGTACACACTTATCAAACATGTTAACCATTATTCTACGACGAGATTAATATTTTTTCTGTTTTATGTGTGTAATGTAAGTTAATCGATGGTCTGTTGTTGGGACAGCGTGTCACTTCCCAATCACGCGATATGCTCATAAACTTGAACTAGGATGAAGCAAATGTCATCTGGCTCTCACTTCTGGGAACTTTCCCTTCCACTGCGTACACTTTTTTTATCAATTTACTCTTCATTTAGCAAACAATCTCTTAATTTATTCCTTTCACCCACCGCTAATTTCCCTAACTTTTCCCTTTGACATTTGCGGGATGCGGGATCAAAACTTTTCTATCTAATCCTTTAATTCTTTCATCCTCCTGACACAAGATTCGTAGAAACATAATATCAGATTCAGAGTCTGAATTTCAGACTAAACAATGCTCATGATTTACAAGCAAGTGAGCGTAATTCGTCTTTTTGACGTATGCTTTAATTTTTTAACATTTGATCCAGCAAATATATGCGTGATGGTATAAGTAGAATCTAATTAAATATATGAGTACTGAGAACTCAAACTTGAAATATTTATTACTAGCGAGAGCCATGAATAAATTACAATCAAATGCTCAATAAAATGTTAAATTGGAAATCATGTGCAACGTTTAACGAAAAAGTTAGAAACGACATGGACAAATAGCTCCATTTCTGAGAATGGTTCAGGTGTCTAACTTTCTCTATTATTTTACTTTCCACTGCGACATAAATGGAAACCTAAACACAAGCTAAATTTATACATGCTATAGGTATATATATACATGCATGTATGTACATGAATATGCTAAAGCTACAATGAGTGCCAGTAGCTATAATGACTGGTCTCTAAATGTCAAACTCAAAACGGTCAACTCCCACTAAAAGGTAACCCAGCCTGTGATTTATTTACATTTTAAGTGCTACATGCAAACGCAGCACTTCTTAATAATCGGACAATCAAAGACAAAGTGTTTTCCAAGAAGGCGAAAGTAGGGAGAAATGAGTGAAAGGGAAATACATTATATTATGGCATTTAATCACGTGAGATTGTGGACACAAGGTCAGCTAATTTGCAACAAATATTCGAAAGATGTATGGTTATGTTATGACGCATGAGGATTCTATATAAAAAGATCAACGACCAAGATTTACATTGGCAGTGGTGTGACTTTTCCTGGGCTTTTGAAATAAATAAGGGCCATAATATGTCACTTTTCCAGTAAAATAAAAATAATGGCTGATTTGACAAGAACACCTCGCTGAGTTCCGCTGGAGATAATGCGCTGGCCTTATTGTATTAATATTGCTAATGTATGAGCTTTTCATGGACATCCGGACTCTTGCTCTTTGTGGAGAAAGAAAGGAAAACAATAATAAAAAGAACAATGGATCTCGTTACCTCTTCGTTCCTTCGTCCTTTCTTATATCCTCAAAAAATGAACGCTCCTGTTTTAATTCCCTACACTCTTGAGTTCCTTGAAATCATGATACGCCACGTAATTGACACTTTTCCCCCTTTCCTCTGTTCAACATGAATTCAAAGCCAGGTGCCCATATATTGTATAATACAATTTGTATTATATATTATGTATTATATTATACATGTAAAAATGCTAATCTAAGAAGTCTGTCAAGCTACGCCTACGGGAAAAATGGGGCATGGAAATGGTATACTGTAATAATAAAATAAGGCTTATATTTGATTGGAAGGTAAAAGTTACGTGATTTTGAAGGGATATTTTGTAAGAAATAAATCTCATGCCCACACACCCACGCCCGCATTAGTCTCATTCATTATTCCCAATTTCATTGCATGTCAACAATTTTATCTCCAACTTCACTCATCGTCTCACCTTTTTTAAAGCAATTTGTCTCTCGTCCCCACTCGTCATTCATAAAAAAAGGAAAATCAAGGCCGCCCACTGCCAACTGAACTTTCTCCAACCAAACACTCAGCAAATGGCCAAATGGCTGGGATTATATTATTTATTGTATAAACAAAATCACATAACGGAACATAATAGCTCAGCGGGTAGCGTGGATTTGTATCCTTCTGCGGACATTGATTGATGGGACGATTTCTTTTTATCCCCTTTTTATCATAAATTTGGAAGGGATACCATTTACCTTCCCATCAAATCTTTTATGCAAATCACATAGGAGGAGAAAGCAGCACAACTATCTTGGTCCATCCAATTTATCCCATCAATTTGTTATTATTAATGATAACTATGGATAACTTTCCTTAACCACATTAAATTACCACTTTTCCTGAGCTCATATAAATGAAACCTTATTAACAAAAGAAGCAAATGAGACCCATTCAAAAGTAAGTAGCTTTATACTATTGACAAAGGCTAACTAGATCCTTACACAAAAGTTGAGAGCATCCAATTATAGTAATAATATGGTACTAATTTCAATAGAACTCTAGATCTCACACCTTGCTTATGAAATCAAATTTTTCCTCTTAAAAGAACAACATTTTTCATTCTGTTTACACAGGAAGTTAAATTTGTGTCACTTTGAGTATATTGTTAGAAAAGCAAGTAAAATTCTATGAAAAGTTTTTGATTTTGAACTTTGATTAAAAATATGATGTTAAATGTTGTAAGATTTGACGTGACAGAATGTTGTTAGCCTGACTAATTTGTATAGTAAACACGTTGTAAAGAGCTAAAGAGTGGTTTGGCGGAGGGGTCATTGTAGTAAACTATTCTCATTGAGGAATTAGTATTTTATGGAAGGAGTTTAGTTGTTGGAGGAATGAGAGGCAGCCAAGCCAAGCGTGGCCCAGCCAGAGAAATGAATTATTGGAGAGATATCTTTATTCTTATTCTTGAGCGGAGTCACTTAACCTCAGATTTGGGCGATAAGCAAGAGGCTGCATTTCCGCTCACTTTACATCAAAAATAAGAATTTCAGTGAAGCCTGCTAATAATAATAATAGACAAGAAGGCTTCGTTTCGGCTTTGAATTGGAGATGCTCAATTATATATTATCTATCTGGCCAAGCTTGGCTATTACTTTGCTCATCTTGTGTGAAAAATTAACGAAGGGTGGGTAAGGGAATGTGAGAAATTCTTAATCTCCCCAAAATTTGAGGCTGCGGTGTTTTATCCTACGGATGGGCGAACGGAACAAGTAACAACTGGAACAGATCCTCATTACAATTAACTTGTACCCATTAATTTAAGCTACATATCTCCAAATATGCACTCATACATTCTGGGGACATTTACGTGACAAGATGTCATTAGCCAATTAAATTTAACTGCATTGTTTGCCATACACAACCATATTTAAGGGTGGCTTTGGATTATTGTAATAAGCTCGGAATGCATTTTAATGTGCTACCATTTCTTTCAAACAGTTGTGAGGTGTGTGGCCTGCTTACTATTCCTACTTTTAGCATCCAACTTATTTAGCCATCAACACAACTCCACAAAGAGATTAGTTTCCATAATAAATAATATGCTTCACTTATCAATACAAGTTGCTACTCTGAATCTGAATCCATCCATGATTGCAACATGTACATTTAGAAATCATGGAGAACAGTTGGGAACGGATTAAATAAGAGTTTAAGACAGTTGCTCACTTTCTTCTTGATTTGTTCCGACAAAATGGACTTGACGATTGATTTATAAATATGAAGTTTCAAAACAACCATTTCATATCTTTTACGACTGGTTTAAATTGAGATATTACTCTGAGAAGCAAAAAAAGATTAAAGATGAAGTAAACAATGGATAAAATATTATTCCATGAAAATATTCCATGTAGAGAGTTATACAAGGAACATTATCATTGTTTGAATTCTAATGCATGTGCGTGTATTAGCTAGCTGTAAACTTTATTGCAACCAGAAAAGGAAAATTGTGTAAACAAATAAACTTGGTCTATATAAATACAAACAATTTTTTCCGATAGCGCATTTATCATGTCGATAGAACATGGTCAAAACAGAAAAAAAGAACGTTTTCAGGAAATGAGTTGTCTCAAGTATCAAATGACCCCGTGCGACACTTCAACCCTTTGGTAGAGATTTCAACCCTACTCTACTTATTCTACTCTACTATTCGAGTTTGTCTCAATGTTCCCATCATCTTATCACTAAAGAAATGAAATGTACGGTACCTGAATGGGAAAGTCCGATAAGGATTAGGACGAGAGGGAACAAAGTTTCCATGTTCACTTTTCCCCAGAATTTTCCCCAAGCACGGACTTCACAGCCACTTGGTGCAATGGACGGGCAGGGAATGAAGGAAAAATTCATGAGACGGAACACCGACTCCCAAAATGAACAGTTTTCCCTGCGTGAGCATATAATAAGATTCCCCTCCACTCATACTATTCAATTATTATATAGTTCACTGAGGATGTTAATAATTAAGGCACTTCAAAAGCAGGATCAAATTAAACAGGGATTTGGATCTTTGTCCGCGGATTAAAATAATCTCGTCTCTTCCGTTTCTTGTCTTTTTGGAGCGTGGGTTGGGGAAATACCTTCAATTAAGAGCTGATAACCAAATGAGACTGAATGAATTAGTCAACCAGACGCTATTATTATTGTTCCTCATACACACAACTCTCTACAACTCCAGCAAACAGACTCGCTTTATACTCTTTGTCAACCATCCCCTCACTAATACCTTACCAATCAATGTTATCATTATCCGCCTTCCAAATCAGAGGGATTTAATCAGTTCTTCTCTTCCTTTGCCTTTGTTTTGCTGGATACTAAAATATGTCCCTATAGCGAGCCGTATAAATTATGATAAAACTTGGTAAGATGAGACGAGGTAAAGTGAGACAGAGGTGAAAGCAGAGTGATATAGAGAAAATAGAAAGTTGCACAAAATGCTCCATCTCTTGTTGACGTTGAGGAGAAAGTGGAGAAATCTGAGAAAGGACACACTGTTGCTGTGTCTCTTCTCAAAAACAAGTTGTATAAGCTTATGAGGCAATGTAGCAGCCAGAATCACAAAATTGCTCTTTTACATTGATACTAGAAAATTATGGCTTATGTCAATTTATAAAGCTGACCAAGATTAGGCTAAAAACTGGAAGCATCAAGCAATGTCATTTCAAAATATGGAATGTACACTTGTTATTGTAAATATTAGAAAAGGAAGACAAGTTTTCCCCTCATAAGAGAAAGCGACTTTCTCCATAGCGAGCAACCTTGGAGAGAGTAAATCCTAATTTTATCCAGCTGCTGCCACTTTCCCCAAAAGTCTCTTGTTTACTTCTCTCCATTTTAGTTTGATGCTCCTTTAGAAAGGGACACTAATTCGTATCAGTTTGGTCATTTGCTCTCATTAATTTCCCGTCGAGTGAAAGCAACTCGTCACCTCGACATGATTCAGGTATTTTGATCCGGCATTTTCATCCTGTTACGCTTTTAATAAAGACTGCTAAAATTTGCTGTACATTTAATAAATATATATATATATGTACATGTAATGGTGAAAGTTGTTTCAGACCGAAGAGGAGTACAACAAATAAATGATCTCCGGGGACATTTTCACTCACAGCAATAATGGTCGGAAAGGTTTCTCATTTTTCATGCTGGGTCGGCAATGGCTGATATTTGGAGTCCTCGCTGTGCTCCTTGCAATTGGCTGCAACTATCTCTTCTCAGATTATGGAATCTTGGAAGAAATTTCTTGGAAACTTGTCGCCTTCCTTTTCTTTTACACTCTCCTTCTCTTTGGAATCTTTAATTATTTTGGGAAAGAGGAAAGCGGAGGAGGGGCCGTGAGATCTTGGCGACCCAATGGATTGGCCAGATTAAGAAGCTACCTCACATTCCTTCCAATTACACAAATAATTCAACATGGAGAGGGGAAAGAGACTCATGAACACGACGTTACATCCGATGGCCAAAGCCAATTGTCCATTAGAATCGGGATACAAAAGGATTTGGTTATTGAAGCCATTCTTGAGGAATATGTGGTGCCGTGGTATAGTAAAATTAGTAACAACACTTTGTTTTTGAGCCAAAGTAGAAGCATCCTTCAACAAGTATTCCAACAAGTTGGAGAGAAACTAAGACGGGTAACATAAGTTTATTAAAATCGCCCCTGATTGACGAATATACAGATCCAACTTATTTTTTTTTTTATTAATCATCAACAGGTAGACAGAAATGAAATTGCTAAAGAGGCAATTCAGACGATTCACATGCATTGGAAAGAATATTGTGATGCTGCATCAAAAAGTGCTTCCAATGGGCAAAACATAATAAAATGCTTCAAGTATGGGCTTCAAAAATTATAACATCTAAAAAAAAAAAACAAATATAAAAATAATTGTCTTTACAGATTTGTCCATCCATATCTTCAGGATTCTGGAGAAGTAGCCCAACATTTTGAGAAAATGGTTTGCCAGCTTCTAGAGGATTTAGTGCTGCCCGAATTACAATCCAAACTTTTATGTCAATTCTTATCTGGAATATTGGTCAAAAGTTTTTTCCTTTACTACATTGAAGTTATTAGCCAGCCTGCATGGATTAATAGCAATTTAATTGTCCTCCTTTCATCTGCAAGTGTGATGGCCGAACTTGCCGGAAGTAGTCAAAATAGTTCTGCCCCTGCCACGCCCCTTCCCGAAAGATCTCCCCAGAATACAATAGGAGACATTTGCTCGGAACTTACCACACCAACGCCAAGCAGTGGGTCAGGTCTTACTCCGCCTCAGAGCAAAAACACACTTGAGACTCCTAATGAATCCAACGACTCGCGTTTTGCATTTGGGCGAAAAGAAATCCAGGAACTTGGCTTGGATTCTAAAGATAACAATAAAGAGTCGAAAGTCAATGACAGTCCCCTTAGTCTGAGCAGGGCAAGTCGAGGGACGCCGTCCCCCTCGACGTCAGTGTCTTCTGCGCTGAGTGGCGTCATACCAGCAACTGCTATCCCTATTCTTCCATCAGGAAGTTATATCTTTAATAGCCATAAAACAAATTATGGGCTCGTTGAAGATGCGTCAATATTAAGCGTAGAAGAAGATGGAGAAGACTGCTCAAATACAATTTTCTCCATTGCAATGTCGAGTGAAACGAATGTACAGTACTTTGGAAATTCTTCAGCTTCCACTGGTTCTTCAAATCAGGAAGTAGCAGCAATTTTGAATGAAAACGATGATGCGAATTCAACAACGTCCTACAAAGCCACAACTCCCACGCATTATTATTCTTTCGAAGAGATTAGTATGACAAAGCCTAGCCATCCGATGCTGGACTCTGCAACGCTTTCCGTGGATGGTGCAACTGATAAAAAGAAAAAGCCTGAAAAGAGTAATACTCATGAGTTGAAAATAGTAAAAGAAGGAGAGCCTAAAAATGGTCGTTCGCCAGTATATGAGGAACCCGAAGACTTTGCTACTAGTATTGCAAAGTTGAGGTCACTTCTTGAGCAAAAGGAAAGCAAGAAAAATCTTGTGGTCAATTCTCAAGAGACTCAATCTAGCAATGTTGACCTGTCAAATTGTGGTGAAGCGACCGAAATTGATGTAAATGTAGCTGCATCTGAAGAAGACGGGAATAATTCAGATATGGGAGACAATGTGAAATTTTGTGAAGTGGAAGAAGCGTAAGTAATAATTTAATTTTCATGAGAATACAATATAATCAGTGAATGAAATAATATGTATATTTATTTACAGGGAAAGCTTGGGTCCAGAAGCAGACCAAGTACCTGAAGTGAAATCCTATTTTTTGAATATCTCCATCCCTAAAGTAGAATCGTACAATGATTCCGGTGGCCAGCTTGATTTTTACTGCATCCAATACGAAGGGGTTTATATGGATGAAAAATACGAGGAAAATGTCTCAGGGAAAGTAATTTTGAGGACTACAACTGTCAAGCGACGATTCAAAGAGTTTGTTTCCCTTCATTCCAAGTTGGAAGAGAAAAGTCATTGGAAACCTCATTTGAAGGGAATTAAAGCTCCAAATCGATGGCTTAATTTGTCCTTCTCGAAAGCAGATGCGGCTGCTACAAGGAAAGCCATGTTGGAAAAATACATCAATCAAGTTTGCAGTCATCCAGTTTTAGGGACGAGTCGTGAAGTTCTTCAATTCATGGCTTATGGGGACGAAGGATTTTCTTTTGATCCTTTGGATATTAACTCTGATCCTAAACATTTGCTATCCACCAAACTTGATAAAGTATGTATATAATTACTATACTATTAAATATTTTTACATGATTTTGACAATTTTTTTTGGAATAGTTGGCCAAGAAATTTACTGGAGTGATGAATTCTTTGAAGGATGTATTTCCAAGTTTTGAATCTAATCCTCCATCTCCACATTCGGATAGTGAGGCGTCAAAATTAGCAAAGACTCCAAGCGATATTGACCCTCCTTTCCAGTTTTCTGTAAAACCTTCAAATATCATCAACGAAGAAGATGATGATGGTGATGACGACAACCATGCTCAACAAGTGAAACCTTTAATATTGGTACGCAATGATATAATAGAAGAATGTTTTGATATAATCTGGCTAACAAAGAGTATTTATGAATAGGACACTGTATGGTTAGAAAATTTAGTCCCTTCCATTGACAATTGTTGTGAAGAGTCATCGGCAAATAAAGTGCAAGGATGGAATACTTCAACTCTCTCTGATGTCACTGTAAATGTGTCTGATGCCTCTCCCGATGGTAAAACAACGTTACTATATACATAGCCATTATTATTATCTGTATTAACAATGAATTGTTCTTGAAACTGTTTCAGAACCTCTAGATGATAACAGTAGCAATGCAACGTATCCATTAGCTGGAGCACTAACTCAACTTTTATGTGACGTATTATGGCTTCCAAATTGTCGGCCTCATAATGCATCTGTCTCGACCTTTATGTCTTTAAGTGGAAAGTCTTTAGAGAATTACGTACAAGAAACGATCGATGTATTTTTATCAGACGAAGCGGTTCTTGGATATTTGGAATGGTGTAGAAAGTCGTTAAAAGCAGAGTTTGATCCCAATCAAGATTTGCAGTATGATCTATCCGAAATTGACTTTCGAAATTGTCTTAGAAGAAGAATACCAGGTGAGTTAATAACCAATTTGTTATTATATAATTATAACATAATTTTGTAATAGCGTGGGTTCGATGGATGTGGGGAAGAAATCGTTTAGACCTGACAATAGAAAGAATTACAGGATTTTTTCAGAATCCGATTATTAATCAAGACTTAGTATTATCTCTTAGCGAATTACTATTTACCAAACTTTCTCCAATACAAGAATGAAATTGCTATATATACACACACATATATATATATCTATAATTATGCAACAGAGCATGAGAAATAAAAACCGATAGTACTCATAAAATTATAATATATATAATCAATTAATGCTGTATTTCAAATATTTTTAGCATACAAAGTAATACAAACATGGCATATCCTTTTAAACAATGAGCTCAAATACTTGGAATTGTAATGAACCAGAAAATCACAGCTAGTTTAATTCAGACTTGATTGATTGACAAAGAATTTTAGTACTTCTTCAAGTATCGCCGACATAATCCAACTCTTCTGGAATTTCAAACAATTTGTTGATGTTGCTTTCTTCCAGTGAAAATTTGTTTTTCATCCATGAGCGAAACTCGAAAATGTTGTCAGTCCATCGATTTGCAGAATCTTTGAAATTCTATTACAAAATTGGCAAATGAAAAATTATTATCAGAAATAAGTTGAATAAATTAAATAATGCCTTAATGTCCTTTCTCTCCTTTTCAATGACTTCTGGATCCGAGTCTTGATAGTTTGCGAGAAGCTTTTTCAACTTTCCTTGTTCTGATCGAAGTTGAACAAGTTTTGCAATCAATTCTTCTCGTTCTGGTGTCTCATTACGGCTCAACTGCATTAAAAAATTAAAATTAATTAAAATTAACATTATGATGATATCTATTATATTTTTTCATTGTTACCTTTGCTCGTTTCGCTTCTTGAACAATGTCATCCGTTTTGCTTGATGAATCTGCTTCAGATTGTTCCAAGTTTTCCAACTTTCGTTTTCGAACTTGCGTGGCCTTACTACAAAGTAAATAAGAAACAATCACTTTTTGGGTTTTCATATGCTAATCAATTATTCAAAGGTATACCTGGGAAAGGCCCAAAAGTAAGTGGACGTTCCGATTCGTTCGCTGTCCACATACCCATCGTCCACCAAACTTTGGACCACGTCCTTCACTGATTGCATAACAATCCCTTTCTCCGCAGGCCCAATCTTTTCCAATTCCTTCACAAAAATTATAAGATACCCATATCAATATCAATCAATTTATTGACATTTATGAAACGTTGTCATACCTTAAGCTGAAAGGCATCTTTCTTTTCGTAGAAAATGTCCAACATTCGTGTCCTCTTTTCCTCCAAACTCAGTCCTCGTTTTTTCCCAGCCATTTTCAGTCGAAATTTTCGACACTATTGACAATTGACAGAAATGACAGAAAAAAACCGAATGATTTCTTTCAGATGTATTGTCGATACAACAAATTCGCGGAAAAGTCTAAAGTAGTCTCAAATTGAATGGCGCTTACTTTTGCGGCTGAGGGATTTCAAAATACAAGGTATTTTGATTTTGGGGAAATATTAAAGACCCCAGTGGAATTTGACCTTTGACCTTCTGTCAAGGTCTTTGGTGACCCTGACATAAAAGTAAAGTAAAATATATCTTTAAAAAAATTATTTGCCTTAGAATAAATCAAAGAGTAATTATTATATCAAGTACCGCTGCAGGCTATGAGCTCCATGAATAATCATGCAACAAAGGTAAGCATTGTTAAGGACAGCCATTGACCTCTGACCTCTGACCTTGATGCCTGCTTTGTATGTCGCAGGTGGGCGAAATATTTGCTGCGGCAGGGACGGCATTCAGTAAATTAGGCGAACTGACCATGCAACTTCATGCACCTTTGGATTCCGCTGGGGGGTAAATATTATTTTTTGTTCCACACCTCTGCCTCCTTTGTTTGTCATTGTGTCTCTTCACCTTCCTTTTTTTAAATGTATAGCTAAAACTTTTAATTGTTTGATTCGATTTTTTGGCTAATGATGATTCGAGATCTTGTTAATCTTGTTAATATTGGTATCATGATGAAAGGATGAAAGAATGAGTTAACATATTGTATAATTGTAGATCAATTTGGACTGAGGAAGAGATGGAAATGATGCGCTCATGTATTTCTAAATTTGGAGAAGAATTAGACGTTATTTGTGAACGGGTCAAGTCTCGCAGCGCGTAAGACTTTTAACTTTTCGTCAATGACCAAATGTTTAGGCAGTTTTAGAGTAGAAAGTTCAACTGATTAGCGTTGTTTGGGTACCATATGTACTTGTGTGTGTTTGTCTGTAAACTTTTTTTTTGTGTAGCTTGCTATGAAACTCGTGTTTGTGCCAGCAACTAATTTTGTGTGCTCTTTTGAACAGATCTCAGCGACGGGTTTCAATAAAAAAGAAGACTTATGAAGAGATGGGTCTACCACTGCCCAAACAATCCTCAGCCATAATGAGTGCCTCAACTGTATTGATGTCTTCGCCCTCAGGATCTCATCATCAGGTGGTGAGGACCATTGCTTCTGCTGCTGGTGGCGTGAGGCAGAAGCAAATTACACAAATTAAAACGCCAAGTGGAGTGAAAAGTTCCGAGGTGACACTCAACATGTTAAATGCTTCGGATGGGGACTTGGAAAGCCTAAACTCTCGCCTTGACTTTGATCCTCCGTCGGTCTCATCATGAAATAGTCATGTTTTCGTCGTTCTGTTGTTGAGTATTTTCTACTCTTGATTCCCAGATTATTGTTTTATATTTATACCGTACATGTTAACATATGATACTATGATGTAGCAATCTATCTACCTTGACATAAGCAAAGAATACACGACATTTTTTAAAAAGAAGTTTATTACTTTAAGAGATCTTATTTAACCACACTAATAACTTTATCCAAAAATATGGACGTGACGTACATCCTTAATACACAAGAGATTTATAGCTAATTAGCTAAATACTAGATTATTTGAAAAATGATTCTGAAAAAAGTTGTGGGGTTTTAGAAGTTATTCCCAGGGGCACTTCCTTCTGGCGGACCTTCATTACAGTTTGCATAGGTGCCAGAGAGACCATAAAGATGACCATTATACTTACTATCGTCAACGTTATCTTCAAAAAACATCTTAAAAAATCATCAAAAATGCTTGTATAACGCATACATAATGCCATGGGGTGAATTGTTATTTTCAATTGTTTGGAAATTTGTTTCACCTCTTTCATTTTGAAGAACGTGAGACCTGTAAGAAGAGAATCGCTTCCTGCCTGATGTGCTGTTCCTACCCGTTCGATGCTTAACTCGTCGGCTACTTCCTGCAACCCTCCTTTTAGTGTCCGACAACTCTTCATCAGATACTATAATTATTAGAAATGAATACAATAGTAAGTAATTTAATCTTCATCTTTTATATTGTTGTTGGCAATGGGATTTACCTTAATGTCATACACATATTGAAAGTGCATCTTTAATATTTCAAAAAATTCATTTTCATTTTCTGGAAGGCGTCGATCGGTTAAAATCCTAAATAGATATCCAAAATCGTAGCCACTGAAATAATCGTAATAATGAATAACATAAATAAATGTGTTGTTTTTCTACTCTATAATTATCTCTTTGATATATATACCTGTGGAATGATATCCATTTTACATTATCACTTAAAACCAACCCAGATGTTATCAACAATTCCGAAAATTGAATGGGATCAATTCCTTCCGTTTCATGTCTTGCAAATTGGATTCCACAGTTAGTTAACAGATCGATACTGTCGCTGGCAAACATATCCTCACTGAAAATATAAAATATATAAACCAACTTTTCTCAACTAATATCCATTTAATTTGCTTACGATAGGTTAAATTTAAAATTGAATTGCCATGTTGTAATTCCTTTCGGTAGCCGTCCATGTTCGTCCAACAATGTTATTCCAATTTGGATTACCCTCAACAAATCACAATTGACACGCAAGACTTGGTACTGATATTCTTGGGCTGATCGAAAAACGCCAACAGGTCTGGCCACAACCCCAGGAAATTCCGTATCCTTTAATAATCAAATTGTCATAAAATATATAAGAAAAAAAAAATAGTTTGAAAGTTTGAACATTAACTTGCCATTGCTACATAATTGAAGCCTTGCCGGAGAAGATTACGAATGTTTTTGAATTCCTCCCTAACGTTTTGAGCCCAGACATCTCTGATGCCAGTCTCTTTTTCCGTTTGTTGTTGAGGATAACCCCCCATATTATGATGCCCATTTAGGTGTTCGCCATCCATCCCTAACATAGAATTTTCTACTACATTAGTTTCCTCAACACACCCAAACTGTATTGGAATAAGCGGCATATGCATAGGATACATAGGCATTAACTGAAAATTAGTCACAGGTTGAACAAAGCACATGTTGAAATTTATGGGGGGTGGATAATAAGTAGCCCCACGATAATGACAATGACTAGGAACTCCAACACTATTTTGAGAAAATCCTTGGATGGGTGGACTTAGTGGAGTTGGACTCTGAGGGACATGATTGTTCCAAGGTAAACTGGACAAAACTGGAGATATGGGGTTTTGACTAGGAAGGAAGAGTGGGAAGGGATCTTGATTCATCATTTGAATCGGTTCCATTTTTGGTCCTTGTGCGGCCATACTGTTATCTTCTGAACTATTTCTTAATTCCCTATGCAAAAAAAAATTAAAAAGAAGCAAATCTATCGTCAGGCTTCGTACACAACATTTCAGTTAGTTTCAAACATTGAAAAAGCACATGAAATTTTTCTACAACAATTGTCATGCTATTATCCACAATTGTCGATGCTACCACGACCTGAACCCATGCATAAGCTGACCCGAGTCGTCTCATTCCTCCTTTTCCAAATCTATTTATTTCGAAATTTGATCACTACCGTCCTTCGGCTGAATTTAAAAATAAATGTCTTGTAATTGGACAAGAAGTTGTGGAGAAACAAGAATGATAGGCAACTTAGATAATTGTTCGGGTTAGCTTAAAAAACAATGTTCCAACAAGCTTAAAGCTAATACCAGTTTGCAGTTTAGCCTTAATTTAAAAATTACCTGGATTGGACAACAAATCACCCGGTCGACGAACCGTCATAATTTCCAACTTTCTTTAGGGACTTACAACCAATTGACCATCCAACTCTTGTATTTACAGAAGATTGTCCTTCTTGTGATTAGCAAATGACAGGGACAAAGTCTTCCCTCACCCTGTACAACAATAAACGATACAAATTAGAGGAGAATAATTAACAACTTTTGATAAAGGTTAACTGACCGCTGACCGCTACTCTAAAGATGAGAACCCAATGACCTTTGTGCTTTTGCCTAATTAATCGAGACTTTGAATTTAAAAGTATTTTGTATTTTAATGTTGGATAATTAAAATGTGTCAACTTTGACAACGTTACAAAAGATTTTGCTATTTTTTTGGGGAATCTAGGAATTTTTTGATAACAATTAGTCACTAAATACACAATAATTATTTAATCGGTCTGATCCATCTCCGAGTTCAAGACCCATGGCCAAAAGAGTGATGTTCAAAAATGGCCGCTGCCTCTTCTTTGAGAATTGCCGAAACTTTTACTATTTTGTAAACAGCATGTACAACACTCCATGTTTTTTTTACGGGGTCAAAGTCCCTTTTGGTGACCCCCCAATTAAGGACCTCCTTTCTCCCCAGACCGCAGAAACAATGGGCAAAGTATTGCCAACTAATGAGCACAATGAAACTAAATAAATGTAAAAGCAGTCAGTTATGCAAAAGTGATAAAATACTTATTTATTAGGGTTAAAAACGACAAGTTGTTAGTTCATATTCTAATTATTGTCAGCAGCCTCGTCGGCAGACGCTTCTACCTTGGAATCATTGCATGCAACATTAACAGCTATTGGATATTTGAGCCTGTAAACTAAAATTTGGATGCCTGGAACAATTTCCAAATTAGATATAGGTCTCATCATCGGCCTCGGAGTGGAGTGGTCATCCACGTCGGAATCAGAAGAGGATGATGAGAAATATTTCCATTCAGGGAGTTTAGACGAGCTCTTTTCAATATTTTCCGTCGGTTGCAGTCCCAAGGAATTATGCTCGGCTAACATTTTGTCTCTTTGTGCCTTCAAATGAACGAATTTATCGCTGGCCTTTTCTGCTTGTTGTTGCTGTTGCTTTCTTTTACGAGGTTCTAATAATTTCCTCATGACATCAGCAGATATAGCGCCCTCGAATTGGTTGATTAGGCCGAGTTTAATTGCTTGGGATAATCTGGGGCGTTTTTTCCAAGGAAAAAAGTCATTTCCTGGATCTCCATCAAAAGGAGCTGTGTGGCCATGTCCCCCTTGTTTTAGTTTTTGCATAAATTCACGATTTAGTCCAATGGATATATTCCACGTGGAGTGCCAAGGACGTTTTAATTTTTCAATTGACGAATCGTAAATTTGGAAAAACATCTTGGTAAAATGTTCTTCAGCTCGTTGGGTTGTCTTCTTAACCCTAGCAAATAAAATCATAAAGAATTAAAATAACAAACCGTTTCTTCCCTATGATGTTTCCTGCTTGTTACTCTGAGTCATTGAAAGCGTCTATGCCATCCGCAGAAAAGGATCCTTTTGTTTTAAAAATTATTCGTTCCTGAGTTATGGGACAGTCTTCTTGGTTTAGCATGTTTATATGAAATACAAATCCTTCCAAAACTCCTTTTCTCAGAAACCACGCAATATTTCTACTCACTTCGCTAACGTACTGCTCAGAATCTGGAGTTGCAAATACCTACAAAAAATAAAAAGCCTCGTTAATTTCAAAAAAGTAAATACAAAAAAAAATATAATGTAAGGTGGTTATCTGTACTGGTATCTTTCCCAGCCTTTGATTTTCTTCTATGCTAAACGATTCTTTAGGTTGTAGACCATATCTGTACACCATCATGGTAAAACATTGTATTAAAAACTCTTTAATCATGTCATAAATTGTGTCGTCAAGTTTATCTGGGTTCATCCCATCGACATTATAATTTCTTAAATTTCCCCTTTGTTTAGATTGGTCAATTTTGATTATTTTATCAGGTAAGCTAAAAGTGAAGAATTTAGTCTTATTGGCAGTTGTTGTTCCTTCTTCATTTTCACTTGATATCGTTTCAGCAGGAGCAACATTATCACTAGCTTTGGAGGACGTACTACTACTAGTTTGGGGTTCGTAATCCCTCAGATAGTAGTCCATTCTTTCATACTTACTCATATGTTGAGGGTCTACACCCAATGGATATTTTGGAGGTTGATAGCGTTCTTTAACATTCGGAGTAGACAAGCGGAATGCCTTCGTTTTCGGTTGTTTTGTCTCTTGCGAATACTGCAGTTTTCTTTTGTAGCGATTAATTATAGCTGATTTGGTATTACTTAGAATATTTGATTTGTTTGGAGACTTAAAAAGGTTTTTTGGAGTGGATAGATTTCGTTTTCCAGGAGAGATTCTTTTAATTTTGTTTGGCGTTGGCGTTTTATTTGGTGGATTTGGAGATGATAAATCTGCTTTCTTTGTGCCCTTTTTCTTTGCCAGCTCCACAAGAAGTCTCCCCCGTGACGTTTTATTCCTTGGACTAATCTTACTTTTCTTGTTGGGCGTTGCTTGCTCTTCACCATCCGAATCCCGAGGTCGCTTTTTCTAGAATAAACAATTAAACGCCGTTGTTTCGCCAATTGGTCCAAGATTAAAGTGAGGACGATGAAATTTATGTACCCTTGAGGGGATATTTGTCCATCCAGATTTTCTCATTCTAATGGTTTTATCCGATACTGGCCTTTCTTTGCCCTGCAATAATAAATCATATAAAATGAGTAAAACCGATTAAAGATATCAAAAGAAAACGATTTTATTAATACTTTTTCAGTGTTTGCATCGGCGTTAGCTACCGACGGGTTATCAGTAGTGCCCTTTGTTGTTTCTTCTTCCATTTGATCCTGCATTTCTAAAATGATAAAAAGGCATGAAATGTTACAACTTTTAAATATCACAATATTTGCAAAAAACAAGGAACTAACTGTTATCTGATTTTGACGCTGTTGTTTCTAGTGACATGACGTAAAGAAGGGCCCTTGGGCCAATTGTTATTGTTTATCATGCAAAATCTTGTCCATTGTTTGTGTTGGAGCTCCTTATCATATTTCATAAAACGTTTAGTTCCCGCTTTTGTCCAGTCTCAATGTATGACAAAACCCTAAAAAAGGCCCCAGCAATTAAAATCGTTTTTACGGGGCAATCATCCCTTAAGTCACGACAATCGAACGTCAACTCCATTTCGACACATGACCTTTGACCCATTTGTGACCTTTCCCCCCAAAAATATTATACGTCCCTTGGTTGTGTTTGATCCCTCAGCAAGCCTCCAAAAGCTGCTGAAAACTACCGCCTACCGCCTAACCATAAAATTTTGCTTTTTGACAATTAAATTTACACCTGCTACCGGGATAATCTAATTAAGGTAACGGCGGATAATATTTGGTTAGTTTAGGCTCAAGTTGTAACGTTCTTGTTAATTACAGACAGCAGAGGGTCTGCTGCATCTTTATTTTGAAATTTGATAACTCTTTCAAATATTGAAGCGGATATCAAGTTTCGCCAAAATGCCGATGGAAGAGGAAACTCCTGAAATCAGGAATAATGGCGAGAATTCGGTGAGTTTGGTAATTTGCACATAAATTAATTGATTAACAATTAAGCTATAACAATGTATATTGGATTTTTGAAAAAAAAAGAGTTCCTCGTCTGATACGGCAACCAGTTCTTCAAATTCGAAGGAAAAAGTGGAAGATTTCCAGTCAAAAGTGGTAAGATAATAATAATAACGTTGTTTTTAATTAGATATTTAGATAAGGTAAAATAATACTTATAACGCATATTTTTTTACAATGTGATTTTCAGGAGAGAGACAATGCAAAAAGATTTGAATATCTTCTCAAACAAACGGAAATTTTTTCTCATTTCATGGCCACTGGGGATGGACGCGAGAAATCGCCAACAAGTCCACTCAAGGTTAAGCCAACCAAAGAAGAGCGACACCGAAAGAAAGTTGAAATTCGTCGCATGTCAGAAGCTGGAGAGTAAGATTTTCAATATTTAATTTTAATTTTGTTAACCGAAAATTTAATTTGATTTATTTATTTGTTTAGTCATCGTCATCGAATGACTGAACAAGAGGAGGATGAAGAACTCATGACTGATGCTAATGCAGCTTTGAAAACAATTATTAGCTTTGATGTATCCCCACCCTACATTAAAGGGGGAGAGATGAGAGATTATCAAGTTAGGGGATTGAACTGGATGATTTCTCTTTATGAAAATGGAATCAATGGGATTCTTGCTGATGAAATGGGTCTTGGAAAGACATTGCAAACAATTTCTCTATTGGGTTATATGAAACATTATCGAAGTATTATGGGACCTCATCTTGTCATTGTCCCAAAATCAACTTTGGCGAATTGGATGAATGAATTCAAAAAATGGTGCCCGTCGCTCCGTGCCGTTTGTTTAATTGGCGACCAGGAAAGCCGAGTAAGTATATTTTTTATACCAATAAAACAATTCTACTGATAATTAAACTAAACAAAGTATTTTGTATTAAAAAGGCTTCTTTCATTCGGGACACTCTAATGCCTGGAGAATGGGATGTATGTGTAACTTCGTACGAAATGGTTATCAAAGAAAAATCAGTGTTCAAAAAGTTTCAATGGAAGTATTTGATCATTGATGAAGCTCATCGTATCAAAAATGAAAAGTCAAAGTTGTCAGAGTATGTACGAGAGTTCAAATCTGGAAATCGATTGCTCCTCACTGGAACACCATTGCAAAACAATTTGCACGAGCTCTGGGCATTGTTAAACTTTTTGCTTCCTGATGTCTTCAACTCTTCTGAAGATTTTGATGAATGGTTCAATACGAATAGCTGTTTAGGGGATAATGCACTGATTGAACGACTTCACTCCGTCTTGCGACCATTTCTACTCCGAAGATTGAAATCAGAAGTAGAAAAAAGATTACCTCCAAAGAAGGAACTCAAAGTATATGTTGGTCTCAGCAAAATGCAACGTGAATGGTAAATGATTTCAAAATATATATATATTATTATTATTTCAAAAACGTCTTTGCTTATTATTTTTTAATAATTTTAATTATAATAGGTACACAAAAGTATTAATGAAGGATATTGACATTGTCAATGGAGCTGGAAAAGTAGAAAAGATGCGACTTCAAAACATTCTCATGCAATTGCGAAAGTGTTGTAACCACCCGTACCTGTTTGATGGGGCAGAGCCAGGACCCCCTTACACAACGGACATGCATTTGGTTACGAATTGTGGGAAAATGGTGATATTAGATAAGCTCCTTCCAAAACTACAAGAGCAGGATTCTCGAGTTCTCGTTTTCAGCCAAATGACGAGAATGTTGGATATATTGGAAGATTATACTATTTGGAAAAATTTTCCGTACTGTCGATTGGATGGACAGACACCTCATGAGGACCGACAAACTCAAATTAATGAATTCAATGCACCTGGAAGCAAAAAGTTTATATTCATGTTATCCACAAGAGCTGGGGGATTGGGAATTAATTTAGCCACTGCTGATGTAGTAATCATATTGGACAGTGATTGGAACCCACAGGCTGACCTCCAAGCGATGGACCGTGCTCATCGTATTGGACAAACTAAACAAGTTCGTGTGTTTAGATTCATTACTGAAAGTACAATAGAAGAGAAAATTGTAGAAAGGGCAGAAGTTAAACTCCGACTCGACAAATTAGTCATTCAACAAGGAAGACTTGTGGATAACAAATCAAATCAACTGAATAAAGATGAAATGCTCAACATTATTAGATTTGGGGCAGATCATGTTTTCGCTTCCAAGGACTCGGAAATAACTGATGAAGATATTGATGGAATTTTGCAAAAGAGTGAAGTGAAAACAGAACAACTCAATCAAAAACTTGGAGCACTTGGAGAATCATCTCTTAGAAATTTCACGTTGGATGCACCCACAACATCTGTCTACAAATTCGAAGGAGAAGACTACAGGTTAATTAATTAATTATATTATTTAAAATAATTTATTTTACTTTAAATTTTACTTTTTATTATTTAGAGAGAAACAAAAGACTTTCTTGGGCCATTGGATTGAACCACCAAAGCGAGAGAGAAAAGCAAACTATGCGGTGGATGCATATTTCAGAGAAGCGTTGCGTGTTTCGGAACCCAAAGCCCCAAAGGCTCCAAGACCTCCAAAGCTGCCTATTGTCCAAGACTTTCAATTTTTTCCTCCAAGGTTGTTTGAACTTTTGGATCAAGAAATTTACTATTACCGAAAAACAGTGGGTTACAAGGTTAGTTTGAATTTAACATTTCAAAAATAATAATATATTATATTTATATTACAATAATTTTATTTTTTTAAAAATATAAAGGTTCCTAGACAGCCAGAATTAGGACCAGAAGCTGCAAAAGCCCAACGTGAAGAACAAAGGAAACTCGATGAAGCGACGCCATTAAATGACGAAGAACAGGTTGAACGGGACACTTTGTTGAATAAGGTTAATAAATTGTATTTAAATGTAATGGATAGTTGTGATTAAGAGGATTTTTTTTAAATATAGGGATTCACAAGCTGGACAAAACGAGACTTTAATCAGTTTATTAAAGCAAATGAAAAATATGGAAGAGATGATATTGAAAATATTTCCAAAGAGGTTGAAGGGAAGGCTCCTGAAGAAGTTGTTGAATACAGTATTGTATTTTGGGAACGCTGCCATGAACTTCAAGATATTGACCGAATCATGGCACAAATTGATCGAGGTGAAGCCAAAATTCAGCGCAGAGCAGGAATTAAAAAGGCATTGGATGCAAAGGTGAAGAACACAACAATGTTATTAATTTTGAATAACATTTTATTTATTTATTTATCACTAGATGATGAGATACAGAGCACCTTTTCATCAGTTACGGATTGCATATGGAACCAATAAAGGGAAAAATTACACTGAAGAAGAAGATCGCTTTCTAGTATGTATGTTGCACAAATTAGGATTTGACAAGGAAAATGTTTACGATGAACTCCGCATTGCTGTTCGGTGAGTTAAATAAATAAAAAATGAAAACTAGTTTGTTATTAATTCTCAATAAAAAAAACTTTTATTCTTTCAGGGCTGCTCCTCAGTTCCGTTTTGATTGGTTCATCAAGTCAAGAACAGCAATGGAGTTGCAAAGAAGATGCAACACTTTGATTACTCTCATTGAAAGGGAAAATCAGGAACTTGAGGAAAAAGAGAAGCAGGACAAAAAGAAGCAAAAGACGAGTAACAAGCCATCCCAACCAGGGAAAGTGGGAGGAGATGGCGCAAAGGGGGGCAAACGAAAGGGGAGCGAGAATTTGAACCCGGGGGCTGATCAGAAACAACAAAAAAAGAAAAAGAAAACAGAGTAAACAAGGTTATTTTTACGTTGTAATTTTTACTTTGTATACTTTAAATTTTTGCCTTTCGTTATTTTTTTCTCGGGTAAAAAATTAGAAACATAATAATATAGATAATTTAGATTATTTAGTTGATTTGCGTGATACGCATGCATAATAATTGTTGATACTGCCACTGGTGGGTGTGGATTTGTATACAACACCTAAAATCTCATTATTAATTAGCTTGTCTAATTAGCTGTCATTCCTAATTTTTAAGTCTGTTAGAAATGTTTTGTGGTTGTATGTTGTTATTGTTGCTATATTATGTAGTAGCTCCAAATGTGTTGTGTTAATATTTACGAAGTTTCTATGTTCCATTTTCCATTATTATTGGGAATTCATTGTATCTTATAAATGTCCAAGACCAAATAAAATAAACATTTTTTCTCCATTTTGACTAGATGACATAAAATAATGGACCAGCACGCTTAACCCCATTCATTATTCATTTTATAGCAACATTAAATACTATGATTATCATAGTATGATATTTACGATTACGATGCAATACATCCGTGTGAAAAATTCGTAGTAAATTTTGCATTTGAATTGCTGGTGGATGTTGTGGATGTTTTTTGCATAGTCATCCCATGTTTTGTTATTCATGTGAATGCAGATAGTTGTACTTTGACCATGTCCCAGCAAATGCCGTGCTACTGCTGGCTACTATGCCCTGACCTTGGCGTCTCTGGGGCAATCTGACCACTAAGGTGAGCGAGTGAGTGTGCAAACTCTGCAACTTCTCAAACACTACCAACAACACCACCACTACTACAATTAATTAACCACTCGGGTGAGTAGCGTTCCCATTATTTAATCCTACTCCTCCTCCTCCCACTGGGGCTGGTTGGGGGGGATTGTTTCCCAACAACCGCCACTCCTTTTGAATGGAGGCAGCAGAGGATGTTCAACCCGACTAATATTTTCTTTGTTTTCTTCCTCAGTCTTTTTCTCCGCACTTTTAACCCAGACTCCAGACCAGACGCAACTCTCTTAAAATCCCCAACTCTACAGATTTCTAACTAATAACTAGAAATGGACCCTTCTGCTGATGAGAAAGTTGGTGGGGGTGTTGAGGAGAGTGGGGGCATGGTGTCCGACCTTGTGAGCGAGGTTCTCTCTTCCCCTGTGAACATGGCCTTGGTCGTTGCCATCCTTGTCCTTGTCTACAAGATCTTCAAGGGCCGATCAGACGATGGGGACAGCTCTGCCAAAATCGAACCCCCGATGCCTAAGATGAAGAAGCAGGACATGACACTTCAAGAGTTGAGGAAGTATGATGGGACTCAAGAGGATGGCAGAGTTCTTGTTGCCATCAATGGAAGGATCTTTGATGTCACAAGGGGAAAGCGCTTTTATGGACCAGGTAATGACCATCCAATAGTAATGAAAATATGAAAAACAAGCTCTAAATAAAATATTTTAGGTGGGCCTTATTCTTCATTCGCTGGCCATGATGCATCCCGAGCCTTGGCAATGTTCCAAACTGATTTGGTCAAAGAAGAGTACGATGACTTGTCGGATCTTGACAGCCGTCAAATGGAATCTGTTCGTGAATGGGAAGAACAACTTGCAGGTTGGTTATTAAATAATTCATTCATTAATTCAGGTGAATCCAGGGTTTGTACATATATTAATTTTATGAAATTCAATAGAAAAGTATGACGTCATTGGAAAATTGCTCAAGCCAGGAGAGGAGCCAACCAACTACTCTGAAGATGAAGAAGATGGGGATGAGTCAACAACGGAGAAGAAAAAAGACGACTGAGTCTCCATCACACACATGCTTTACGATTCGCTATTAATTTTTCCGATCCAAATTTCATGTTTTCTACAAGTCTACAACAACAAACTATTCAAATCCAAATACTTATCATCATCACCACCTGTATCACGAGGATATACTTTACTTCCATTCCGTATAACAACTCGCTCTTATCGTATTTTCACTAAAGCTAAAAGACTCTCAAACTCGTAAATCCGATTATGGGTTGGAAATTATTTTGCTTAACAGAGACAACTATTACATATATATATATTCAAACAAAATAATCTTGCTCTGCAACCTCAAATTTACAAATAATGGAATGTATGAAAATTATGAAATGTGGATGTATCTTCCTTATCAAATGTGATTATTACGAAAATACTATTTAATTAAAAAAAGAATAAAATGTTCATACAAACATCAGTATATTTTTTGTGTAATTTATGTTTATTTTTCGTAAAACAAAAACAAAAAAAGCAAGTAATTTCTTGTGATGCACTCAGTAAAAAAAAGTAACAAATAATAAAAGTAATTCACAATAAGTAAGAAATTGTCTGTATCCAAATAAAAATCAGCTAATTTGTCAACAATAACAATGCTAATCAACTAAACTAAAACAATTATCCTACCTAAGCTTCATGGACAATTAAGTAAACTCAGCATCATCTACGAATAGAGTGAATATAAAAAAAACAAAAATCAACACACTAAATTATCAGTACTATGTATGTATTTATATTTATATAACAATGATTGAATAATATTTGTTAACTACGCGGATCATTAAGTCCAAATACTACAAATGTTTTCTAGTATCGTATTTATAGACGATGTAATAATTAAAAATCTTAACAATGAAAAAATTGTATGTACGAGAAGTTGTAAAAACTGTGAGAAGCATTTTTAACTAGATTTATAATTTTAATATTCATGAGACGAAATTGTGAGACTGCATTTGTTGGCATTTTTGTGTGACTTGAGAGAAAAAGTGTTTTGTTTTGAACATTAATATTCCACAACTGTTTTGAAAAACATTAGGCAGACTTTTAGGTTTCGAAAATGAAAGTTCATTGTTTTGTGTTTCTTTTTTCAGATCAATTGTTATGAGTACTTTAGTCGCTTAATGATTCACGCTTTCATATTAATGACTACATCAGTCTCAAAATAAATTTTTAAAAAACCTTCCTGAAAGAATTAGTTTTTGTACGATCTACGACCACGGTAGGCGAAAATCAAGATGCACGTGAACAATAGACACAAAATTTGGACGGAACCAATTCCAATCAATGTTCCAATAAAGTATGGACTGTTGTTTTTCATCCAATCAATAAACATATCAGCACATCCCTGAAAAGAAAATATGATACATTATTTAAATACTTTTATCTGCAGCATTACAAATTATCTACAGTATGTATAATACCTCCTTGTAAATCATTGAACTTGTGAAAACGTCTCCAACCATTGGGATTGCAACTGTAAATGGAATCGTGCGTGCTTTATCGCATTGAGGGCCGGATACATCTTTGCAGCAACTTCTAGGAATCTCATAAGAGCTCAAAGGGTTTGCACTCAAAGTCATGTCAATTGTTCCCTGTCCATCATTTTGTTTGCTTCCTCTAATCAGAATGTTAGAACTGTAATCCCTAAATCCAGTGGCTCCGCAACATTTCATCTACAGATAAAAATTCCATTGTTAAAAACATTCATAAAAATAATAATAAAAATGATTATTATTATTAGTACCTCCATTTGAATCAAGTCCCATCCTTTTGTACGGTATTCTTCAACTCCATAATAATTTTGTACGGAATTTTTCATCAAATTTCGAAAGTGGCTAGTAAAATCATCCTGATGCAAGTAGCAATACACTCCAGCAGCAAGCTCAGCCAGTGAGATCAACAAGACAATTGAGAAAAACTAACAAAAGAAAACAGTCAAAAATCTTTACATGTTATCATAAATTATGCAAGAATGACTCACGAGGGTGAGGAGGGTTGATGATTGCTTAAATCCCCCACAGCATCCAAGAAAGCCTCCAAGCAACATTACAAGACCTGCGACCACCAAAAACCATTTCCCATAAACCAGATAGTATGCGTCGTCTCCGTCAGCTGGACGCGCCAGGTCCATGTACTGCTCTTGTTCAGCCAAAAGATAAGCCGAGACACCAACAATAGCCGCTCCAGTTAACTATTAAAATGATACAATGATTATCAATCATTATGCAATTTTTTTGTTTATAGCTATATTATTTCTTACAAGGAAGAGTAGTGCGACATATATGACGCCGTATTTCATACATCCATAGCACGCCGACATCTTGGCGAATATTTATTTCTGTGGGTTACTATATTATTCTGGAGAGTTGTGTCCCCTGAGCTATGGCCGAGTTGTCCAAGTTGTCCTGAACTATTAACCAGCACTCCCTATTGTTGACATGGGCGATAAGGAGGAATTGTTAATTGTTGGTGGTTTCACTATTATTGTTAGCTTTGCTGGCTTGTGAGGAGCAGTGAAGGCAGCTACGCGTTGTAAACAACGTCACCAGCCGTCGCTGCGTGTCGAGGCTGGAAAACCGGGAAGACACACAACCCAAGTTAACTGGCCGGTGACCACTGTCCCTTATCACCACAGCCCTTATCTCCCAGGAACGGCGAGGACATTGTTGCTTGGGCTCAGCTGACTCCTTATCAGGAGACTGGAACGTTTTGTCCATGTGATTTCTGATGGAACGGCAACGCCAGAGTCCCTCCCTTCAGGGAGACCACGACGAGGGGACAAGTGAGGATGTGATGGTGAGACTTGGACTGGAAATTAGTATGGAATTTAATTGTCATTTGTATGCAGGAGTATGATTACGATTCAATTGACATTCATCTGGAAGCCCAGAGCTTGTTTCGACAAGGGAAATGGTTGGCGGCGGAAAGAATTGTGGAAGAAGTATTAGCACGTGAAGAGCATGCAACTGATGATGTCTACTTCAGTCGATTAATGTAAGGTTTCTATTATCTACTTAATGGCTTATCCAAATAAATAAATCTCCTTCAGGCAACAGCAAATCAATGGGAAAGTTTTGAGCAGGAACAACATTGCTATTTGTAAGCATGTCACTTTGCAGAGCGGAGGATGTTCTGCCGAAGTTTTGTTTAGACTTGGTCTTGATGAAGTCTTGCGATTACTAACGGATGAAGTTTTTATCCAATGTAAAAATAATAATAATACAAATAATTTGAAAGGGGATGAAAAAATAATTGAGAATGTTTTTTGTCCTTCCAGTTGCTCCGGACGTAGTTCTCAGAAAGCTTGAGTATCATTTAAGCATTTTGCGATGCAATTTGGGATTGTCCTGGCTAATTAACCCAGTATTTTCAAAGTCTGCGTTAGATATTATTTATTTTAGTCTTCGGAATTTCTCTCTCAACGCAAGACTTTGGCTAAGGACAGCTGAAGCTTGCATTATTTTTCTATCTTCAAAGGTAAAAAAAAACATTTAAAAAAAGTTATTTCAATTGTAATTTTAACATGTTGTATTTAATAGTCCGAAAAAGGTGTTTTGGTTTGGCAACCGTCTGACATTTTAGCTTCTCCTTTAAACGAAACTCGGAACGATTATCGAAACATTGAGCTTCTTAGGTAATGCATTTGTTATATTAATATTATTAATTTAAGCAAAGAAGGTTGTGCAAAAACAAATTTGATAATTTTATTTATTTATCTATTTAAAGGAAATATGTTCCAATCATTGACGAGGAAGTGACTTGGGACTTTGCGGATCAATGTATTTCAAATGCCAAACGCTTGATTCACTTTAGACCCAGTCACACTCCCGGTTTTGCCGATTCATCAAATTTAGAAACTCTTTCTAAACAAGAATTAAAACAAGTCGAATTTGATATTCTCATCACTGCGGCTTATATTGCGAGTCAGTGTAAAAATTTCAGCAAAGTACTAAGACGAATCGAAAGACTACTACGTCTCTCTAATCTTCCTGAAAATATCAGGTATGCATCATTTAAGTGGGTTATACATTTTAAATAACTTTTTTTTCCTTATTTAGACTTTTGGCAATTACCTATAAGGATCTGGCCTTGTTTCAATTAAACCAAGGAAATTACAGTGTTTTTCATCCACAGCGACTACAAAATGATCTGACTGCAAGGAATATAAATGGTGCTACTAATACGAAAACAAAAAGTAAGTGTATTTGTAGTAGTATATCATATACTGTATATGTTATAAACTTACGAAAATTACTACAATGTTTTATTATTCATCTACAGATATTAATGATGTAATTGAGCTCACTTCACAGCTCATGTTGATGCGAAAATACCAAGAGCTGTTGGCCCTTTTGAATGTACAAAACTTTAAAGAAACGATACAATCATTAAAGGTATACAGTATAATAAGCAATATAAAGCACAAGTTACTTGTAAAAGTTGTAAAGGTTAACATTCACTTTAAAATTAATTTAAAATATTATAGGACTATGTAAAAAGATACAAATGTGATCTCCCAAGGCCTGTGATTATCTTTCTTCTATATGCAATTCAGAAATTGCATTTCTCAGGTAATAATAGTAATACTACATTTCATCTGTATTTAATAATGACTACAATTATAACATTTTTTGATTAATATTACAGCTAAGCGAAATTCATTTGGAGAATTGGCTTCGGCGTTGCATCCACTCTTTTTAAAGTACTCTGATTTGTATTTTGAAGAGTACTGCAAAAAGCGAGTTGGTGATCGTCGATTTGGTCCTGGAATTCTCCAGCCCGAAACAAGTCAAAGCAAGGCAGCATGGAAAGTAATTGATGCTGGAACTAGGGGTTTAGAAGAATCATTGTTGCCAATACATTCTCCCTTGCCATCTCTTAAAAATACATTTTCAACTGTGATACGGATAAGTCACAAGAGGGGAGAGCGAGGGGTATTAATTCCTTTGTAACTAGCTAGCTTATATAATCATAAAAAAAGTAAACAACAAAACCAAGAACAGTCAGTACCAATTTATGCAACAAGTCTTTATGTGTTCAAAAAAAGAATCTGTTTCTTCAATGTCAACTGTTGATATATGAAATGTTTCACATTTTATAAACATTATTAAGTAAAACTATTTTAAATATAAATAAAGCCCGTGACCACCAAAAACCTGTAATAGTATAATCCTTAAACTAGGATTGTTCTGCTTTAATTGTGGAGCTTTACATTCTTTCTAGAAAAACAAGTTTACATTTTGTGATATTTTTATATTCAATTTTTTACTTGATGTAACTTAACATAAATCAAACTATTTAAGGTCTCCTTAATGTTTGGATAAGTTTTTTCATAACAATTTTTGGTGTCTCAATAAAAACAGAATGTTGGTAAAAAAAAAGGAAATTGTCTATGCGTTTTTTTAAAATAAAGATGTTTTGTTTGGCCAAATTTTAGTGATTGCCTCTTTTAATGGCTTTCCGGTTTAAAAATTATTTGATATTGATCAAAGTATCCGAGTAATTTTATTAACCACGAAGAAAGTCATTAATTTAAAACTGCTCTGTGTTCAATGCATGAAAGAAAATTATATAAAACGCTGATTAAAACATTTGTAAAATAAAAATAAAACTTTCATTGACATGCTAAATACCAATTTAATGGGATACAGACCGACTTCATACTTTTCACATTGTTCAAATTAGACAAGCACGTTTATAAAATCACGTATACAGAAGATATGCATAAACATTGATATGCTATTCTTCAAAGATGACGACGTTTAATTATGAAAACAACGGCATACTGATTCATATGTACATGTGTATGATGATAAATACGTAACTTTGTACATTTTTTCGTTTCAAGATGATCCGTCTCACTGCATCTTCACCGTTTGTTTTTTTTACTGCAACAATGCAATGCAATTTAGCCCGATTAGGAAGATGGGATGTAGTAACAGAGAGTAATAAGCAAAAACAAGATTTCGATTCTCATCTCCTTTCTCAGTATAGTTCAACTGCTTTTTGACCCTTTGCTTTAACTGCATCTTAACTAACTGCACCATCTCAATACTAATACTAAGTGAGGCGGAATGAATTGTCGGAGAATTAAACTGACCGAACAACAAAAGTATCAACTTTACATGCTCTGCCTGAAAAGTAAAAATATTTGGGATTGGAAATTGAATCAAGCCTCAGTCTTCATTTAGTAGAGGACCCCAAACATTCTCTTCATTCTTACTTACCTGTCATATATCATAAGTGTTAATCAATCATCATGTTAATCCATAACACTGCCACATTAATAGTGGCCATCATCTCCTTAATTTCCTATGCTATTTGCAAGGAGAGTGATGTATTTTCGTCCATTGCGGAATTGGAACGTTTGTATAAAACTGAGGCGGAAGTAGTTCAAAGATTGCATGAATATGCATCTCTGCTGGATAAAAATCTCAACATTATCAAAAAGTGAGTTTTATGAAAAACTTGTTACATTCAGCCATTAAAATATTGGGGTTTAACAGGTACATTGCAGATTTTGATAAAATTCCCATGTATCATGAACACAACGCATCTGAAGTTGTTGCCAACCCCTTCACGGCATTTCATATCCTGAAAAGAACTGTTGTGGATTGGGAAGTTGTGGCTGACAGTATCAAAAATCATACAAAAGCTGCTGGTATAAAAAAGCGTTTAAAAGCTTGAATTAAAATCATTATGTAATTATAATTATTGGGCAGACATGTTGGGAGAAGTGATGAAGAAAGGGGAAAGAATGCCAACGTTTGATGATTTTATTGGAGGTTCCATGGCTTTGGTTGGATTGCAAGACACGTACGCCCTTAATTTAACTGATTTAATTCATGGGAGTCTTGGGAGTGATAAGCCAGTGCCTCAGAGTCCATACGAATTGTCAGGTATCAAAGAGATTACAGTTGATGCAAAATATGCAAATGCATACTTTGCTTAAATACTTACTTTGAATATTTACATGTAGCTCGAGATTTACTGTTTCTGGGAAAGGCTGCATTTAACAAAGGCTTGTATGATAGAAGCATAAATTGGCTGGAAATGGCTTTGACTCTTGCAGAAGCAGAATCAAAAGATGACATGTTATTTTCTCCCACTGCAACCAGGGAAGAAATTTTACCATTTCTGGAAACAACACGAAGAGTTGTATGTACTATTCATTACAATGATACATGAATGGATAATGTATATAGTTATTTGAATTATTTGTAGCATGATGAAGTTTTGGAAAAACGAGGTCCGATTGGTGAAAACTGGCAAACTTTCCCTGAACCCGTCAATCAAAAGCTTGCAAAGACAAACAAATATGATGGCGTGAAAAAGTATAAACCAAGAATATTTACTCCATTAAATGTGGCCGAAGAGAATGAAAATTACAAAGTCTTATGCCGTGGGGATAGATTAAGGGTACAAAACAATTAAGAGACATTTATTTTAAACCTATTTAATTAAAAAAATGAATTTTCAGAGCCCAAAAATGGATGCCAAATTAAGATGTCGACTTGTTGCTCGTCCACTCACACGCTCCTTCATCTCACCCTTTGCAATTGAAGAGCACTCCTTAGCACCATACATAATTACCATAAAGAACTTTATGGGGGACGAAGAAATGAAATGGTACCGAGACACTGCGACGTCCAGACTTAAAAGAAGTCTTCATCAGGGAAGAGATGGTCACTACGTAGCCACAGACATCCGGACCAGCAAACAGTATGACAGTATTTAGTTTGCCTTAAATATAAATAGTTCTGAATACATAAATATGCATAACTTTATAGGGCTTGGCTAACTCAAAATGATGGAGGATTAGTTGATGTAATAAGCCAAAGAATCAGTGATGCAACGGGTTTGGTTTTATTTCCTGAAAATGAAGCAGCCGAAATCTACCAAGTAGCAAATTACGGGATGGCAGGAAGATACACTCCTCACACAGACTACATCACTGGCGAAGATCATATCAAAAGTCCCATGGAACAGTTGAGGGGAAACAGAATTGCTACATTCATGGTCTATGTATGTTTGTCATTCAAATTAATTTTTTAAGGTTCTAATTAAAACACATAATATTATATGTTTTAATAATTTCCGTAGCTGGAAGATGTGGGGGCAGGAGGCTCGACTGTTTTCCCTTATATTGGTGTCCAGGTGAAGCCTGAAAAGGGGACGGCTGTCTTTTGGTGGAATTTGAAACGGGACGGAAGAGGAGACCCTTTGACAAGACACGCCGGCTGCAGCGTCTTGTATGGAAGCAAATGGAGTAAGCACAATAAACTTTCTCTCTCAGATATTTTTGACTGACAGTTTCATTTATTTAGTTGCAAACAAATGGATTCGGTATAATTGGCAGTTTAAGGTGGCTCAATGTGTCCCCGAGTCGAGTGACGATGATGAGAGATCCGCATCATTCAATCTTTTGTGATCAAATCACTTTCACTCCAAGTGAAATAGTCAATTTTCCAAAGAGCTTTCTTCCTTTTCCCTGTGATAATTGATGAGACGTGTTAGTTTAAAAAATATAACTATTTGGCACATATTCTATTTGTTAGGCTTCATCAGTGAATAAAATCCTGTGATATGATAATAAGATTTAATAAGAAGCAAGATTTTTTTGTTTCACAAAAACAGTCCTTTTATTTGAGTCCATAATGTAATCATAATTTTCAGCTCTGTAATAAGAGATTCAGCGTTACATATCGTTTCGTTTTACAAGTGGAGAAATTACTGGCATAAAATTTCCACAAAGTTGAAAGGAATGGCAAATCAAGATGAGATTTTAACTTACGATTAATCTTAAAACTTTAAGAAGTTTTAAACTTCATTGCACTACTACAGCATTTTTTTGTATTGTTTTTAAAAGTTTACATTATTGCTACTGACTGCTGGTATTTAGGATTTTCTATAATTACTAAAAAAAACACCAATTATATTGCATTTGTATTGCGTACAAATAATTGCATCGTATTTGCATAATAAATTCCAAACTTTAGCATCACAAACAAGAGACACAACAATTGCTTTTTGTTTAAAACAATAATTTCTATATATTTAAGCTTTTGAAGGAAATATGCGATTTTGAAGTAATTTTCCCTTCGCTTTGACTTAAGGTCGTAAATTTGACTAAAAATTGTTGCAAAAAATAAATGTATAAATGTGTCTTTTAAATCTTCATCTCCCGAACTCTTTTGGCGTTACAGCTTTTGCACAAAATATGACCATCCAAAGGATAGCATCCACGTCCTTCAGCCTCTGAACGGAGCAGCAATCCGCAATCCTAATTATTAATTAGCATGGCAAATTAGCATGAATTGAAATAATTAGCATCAAAAGCATATTTTCTCAACTTGCCTCACACTTGTAACAATTGACATGAAAGCTTCGATCCAACGCCACAACCCGCACTGTTTCATCATTACCAGGCTCTGGCATTATTGGAAGTTGACAAACGCTGCATCTCGGCGCAAATTTCCTATTTTAATTGAGAACCAAAGTCGTTTAGTTCAAATTTTTAGAGATGGAGAAATTAACTTACTTGTGAAAGTCCTCGATGCAGTAGATTCTATTTGCGGCGTCAATTGTGAACTGAATCCCTTCCAAACTTTTAGAACAAATGACACATGTAAAACATTTTGGGTGATATGGCTTTCCATTTGCTCTCAAAATTCGATCCAAAATTGGCTCAGAACAAACACAGCATTTTTCTAAACGGCTCTATGATAAAGAATTAAACATTGGTATTCAATGCATATAAATATATAAAACCAAGTAATTATATTTTTACCATGTAGTCCTTCTCGCAATAAGGTTTTCCGTCAACATGATAAAAGAATGACTTTCCCTGAAGCAAACAGTCGCAGACTCGACATCTAAGACAATTTATGTGGAATATTTTATTCATTGCCGTGCATCCCGTTCCTTCCCCAATTACTTGCTTCCCACATTTGCAACAAACGCCTGAAATAAGTTCATTTTAATAAACACAATTTCCAAATTACTCAGGGTTGGGACATGTTATTTAAAGATACCAAAGAAAACTTCATTCTTCCTCAGAGACGTCATCAGTAAATCCGTAAGCGCATCAATTTCTGACTCTGTGGACGAGTTTGGAATGTATTTGTCTGGAGTGTCTAGGTTTCGTCGATCTAAAGAATTTTTAGACCCCACCATGGACGCCGAATTCAGCGTCATTCTTGAATCTGTACGAGGCACTATTGGCTCGTAAATGCTGTCAGCAGTGGATGATCTGGCCTTTACGACAAAATTAAGTATTATATATTTTTAAAACGAGATGTACATAATATTCCGAGTGACAAACCTGGGAACTGCTTGATGGATATAGATAAGGTTGATAGTCAGCTTGGCTCATGGAATAATAGTCGTGATTATTCCAAGAAGGAGGGACGATTGTCCTTCGAAGCTCAGAGTAACTGGAACTGACTGGGGACGGAGGGGGCAACTCTGCATTCGGGGGAAGAGGGGGCAAATCACGTCGTCTATCATAAGACTCGGCCATGATATGATGTCAGTCAACAAAGTCAACTTTATTATTATTATTGAGATTGTATATTGTATCACAGGCACTAACTGAAAATCAATGAGAATCTCATGAATAAGTAACTAACTGTGCTGGCTTAATTTTGGGTACCGTAATTGGATGAGCATGTTTTCACCTAATTTGTGTTGAATGTTGAACAAGTGTACAAAGTTACAAGGAATGATTCTTTCGTTTGAGCAAACAAATAAAGCTCACATTAATGTCGTGTCTTGACGTGAACTGGATGCTGGATCATTTATATTCCTTCTTGTATCCAAATATATATATTCTTAGCTCGTGGAAGAAGCAGTTTCTCTTCCTTGTCATACGTACGCTTGTGGTAAAAAAGAGTAAGAAAAGTGGTTTACACTTGAGAGGAATGGAGTTTATGTTGGCTTAGGCTCGTCTAGCCTCACTTTAGGCCCCTGCACAAAGCACAGCAAAGCAAAGCCAATGAAAAACATCAGGCATTTATCAAGGCAGCTCAATAATTATTATTAGGCTCATGAGATGAGATGATTCTGTATAAAGCTGGGCTTTGTATGGAGAAAGCACGGAAGTTGGAATCAACAAGCTTTGGAAATGAGATTGAATATGCATAATGATGTGTTAGGTAAGTTTTGGATATAAAGGTGTGTAATTTGATTAAAGGAGTTCCTCAAAGTAAAAGTGTTTTAACCGGAAGTGGTTTCTTTGTTGGGAGAGAGAATTTTGGGACGGAGGGTGGACTAGATGGAGGGACAACTACACGGGCTTTAAACCCGCAGGACACCCACCCACCACGACCCCTGTCCTCATGACCCCTCCAACCACCCCCACTGCTGACAGGGGACGGAATAATGACCCTGTCTCACTCTGCCTCTCCCTCTCTCCACCTTCATAATACACTAATCTACTATTAAGATGGGAATCTACGCCAATGGGTCATGAGTTGAGGGAGGGTGTCCTTAAGGGTGTCCTTAAGGGTGTCCTTAAGGCTGTCGTCGGTTGACGTGATGGTTGTGGTGGAGGAGAAAGGTTGAAGAAAGTTGTGTTTTGGACTGACTGGGGTTTGGTTCTTTCTTTATGGCCGCATATTAATGCATTCACTCGCAGCCACCACCAACTCACAAACTCAAACTCCAGCCGAAACAGGGAAACAGTCAACACCAAAAAATAGCAAAACCAAAAGTAACACCCCCCAAAACTAACCCCACCCCCTAGAAAATAAACGCACAAATCTTTATAATCATGGGTTCAAATATAAGTAGCTTAAACAGTTGGGGGAATGCAAATAAATAAATCGGTTGTGCTGCTGGAAGAAGATAAGCTCAAGATAAGACTCTCAATCTAAGCCACAAATTGGCTGACAAATTAATGGAGCACAAAGACAGTTAAATAAACTGTCTTGCCCTCTCCCCTTCCTTTTGGGTGTTGTTGGAAATAACTGATACCGGTGAAATTAGTAATAGTTAACAATAACTAAACAATGTGACCTCCGACCCCGATTCATCATGGACGTTGGATGACGATATAGATATAAAGGATCATGACGACACTCGTTGCTGCATGGACCAAGAATAAAAACGTATTTAAAATAATAAAAACCACAACAATAAACCACAACCAGCAAATAATCAGCGTTTTCCTCCTCGCCTAATAATATATACATGATATAATAATAGCTCTTAACGAGTCATGTTATTTCTTTTACTTCATCTTAAATAACTTTTGGACGGGTTTTAAATCCATTTCCAAAGGTTTTGTTGTATTTTTCATTTAAAATGGGCGAGGGAAGTTAGCGACCACTGTAAGCAGTACTTTAGCTGTAGCCTTAATTACGCCTTAACTAATTAATAGACTGTTCATAGTGCCATTAGAAGATAGTTTAACTTTTCTGCTCAAATCTTAATATATCAATCACAAAGTAAACAAACCGAATGTTCTTTGTGGCTCTAGTTAGTATCCACGTCCCTTGACTGTTCAAAGACAACCACAAAATGTCTGGCTTCCCCAATGTCTCATCAAGTGTCAAGTTGTTCTTTGTTGCTGCTGTTACTTTTGCATTGATACAATTTGGAAGTAAGTTGCAAGTTTGATAATACGATGATGCAGTAATAATAACTAACTAATGACATTTCTTTTTTTTTTTCAGAATGTGACAGTTTAAGAATAACAAGTGTAGGAAATGGGACAAAAGCGTTGGGCCATCCTGCAACCCTTTACTGCCAGTCAAACGACACCGCAGTCACTTCACTCCACTGGGTGTTCAATGACAAGATTCTAAACAATGAGACCAGTAAATCCAAAGGATCTTGGATTCATGAAACTCGTCATCTTATCCGCAATGTCACGTTTGATGATTTTGGAAGATATGTCTGTATTGCCCATCTATCAACAGGAGGAGTTCATAATGCTACTTATGAATTCCTTTTCAACGTGGATGCCAAAGTTACACTAAAACCTTTACATGAAGTTCAAGAAGGGTACAATGTGACACTTGTCTGTACCGTCGTCGGCTATCCGACGCCTACAAATATCCATTGGCAGTTTTCATACCGCCCAGTTCATAATTCGGATCAACATCAAATGGTTGAAGTAAGGAAAAATCCTGGAGAAATTTCTTCCACTCTGACATTACTAAATGCATCTCCTGAAATGAATGGAACCTACGTCTGCGATACTCCAGATGGAAGGAATTTGTCACAGCTTGTTGTCAAAAGTAGACCGACTGTAAATTTCCAAGTAGTCAAATCAGTTGGAACGACAAAAATCTACTGTAACTGGACACTCTCCGATGGAAATTCTAATATCAAACAGCTTGAAATGAAGGTATATAAATAACATAAACAATAATATTGTCCCATATGAAACTTTTCTTTCTAAAATTTGCTTTTTATGTTTTCCAGTATTTTCAAGACAAGAAAAATGCTCCGTATAAAGTCAGCCTATCTTCCAAATCAAACTATATTCTGCTGTCAAAGCTGGATTCCGGTGAAAAGTACTTTAATTTCACCATTACAGCTGTCAATGATGTGGGTCGAGATGAAGATGTTTGGGAGCAGGATGTTGTCACATTGCTTGATGATCCACATTTTATCCCCGTGATTTCCGTCAATGGATTTACATCAAATACTGTGACTCTTGGATGGAACATTCAACATAATATTTCTGAATATTTCAACTATTACAATGTGACAGTTCGTTCAAAAGGTGGAAGACAACAATTTTATACTGCATATGATAATCTTTTCATGGTGGATAAATTGAAGCCTGGAGCCGATTATACTTTCAAAGTAAGCTTCCAATTGATTTTTTTTAAACTTATTTTTACTTGTATATTTTTAACTAAAACTTAGGTCCAAGCCTGTTCCAGTTATACTCAGAGTTGTGAAAAATTTTCTGAAGAGGTGAATGGAACAACAATGGATGGGATGTCTAGTCCACCTCGAAACGTAACTCTCAACTGCCAGTACAACCCAAGCTCTCATGAATCAGTGATTAGTGTTGTATGGGATGAACCAAATGATCCTCAAGGTTTCATAACTGAGTATGAAGTTGTTCTTACTGGAAATGCTTCTTACGTTGACCAGGAAGGACGAAAGACGGAAGACAGAGTTAGGCCTACAACAAAAAATATCCCTTCAAATATGCCAAGACGAGTAGATTTCATGAGCCAACCCCCAAATACTCAGCTATATGTCAAGTAAATATTTATATTTTTAATCCCCATAATCCAATTTTAAGTAACTAATTTAATTTTTGTTTAATTTAGTGTTTGTGCAAAAACTCGAAGCCGAAGATGTGGAGCTACAACAGAAGCAACTTGTTCTACTCCAGAAACTATTCCAGACAGTCAAGAGTTAAGCAAAGCATATTGGCGAGCCGTTCAGCGAGCTGAAAGTCAACAGATATTCTTCATGGTTACTTTGCCTTACATTTCTCAACGGAACGGATCAATCTGTTGCTTCCGAATTGTTGTTGTGAGACTATCAAAAGATCAATCAGTTCACGATTTAAAGCCACCAAGTGAAATGGAAATATTATCATACGATATGGTCCACAATGGAACCAATTCAGGAGCATATGTTGCAGAAATGGCAGATGTACACAATCGACCTACCAATATAATGATTGGTGATGGATCTAATGACCGTCAACTTTGTAACAAATGTTGGTCCCCTGAAGACTATAGTACGGGAGCATATTCGTTTCGACCTTCCGATCAGTTTTCTTCATTCAACTCGATAGAAAATCCAAGACATAGGAAACGACACACCAACTCTAATTGGCAACAACACAATATACCTTTAATAAATCCCCAAGATGGGCCTTTAGATACCGAAAGTTCATATACAGCTTACTTGGATGCCATTGGTAAGTCTTTTAGAAGGGGGAAAAATATATGTATGGTTAATTAATGTTTTGTTATCATTAACTTACTTTTAGTAATCAACGACAAGCATCAACGAATGAGGTCTCAGAGCAAATATTTTCATCCTTTACGGCCTGTGCGAGCGGATTCTAGCGAAGCAAGTGGTATTGTTGGAGTAGCAATCATGAGCAGCTTGATTGTAGCCTTAGTTGTTGTGCTAATGGCTCTCATGTGTGTAATGAGATGGAGAAGTAAAGAACCAGGAGAACAAGAATATGGATTATCTCATTCCATTCAACAATGGTGCCACCGACTAAGAGGCCAACAACCAATTCCTAATGAAGAACCTCCAAATCTGCCACCACTGTCAAAAGACGAACTAGTTTCTGCATATTTGGACAGGCACAAGGATTCAGATCTTGGATTTCAACAAGAGTTTGAAGTAAGTAATCATAAGACAATACTCAGAGAATATATAGTTTACTAATAAGTGATTTATATAACACCACATTTTTTTTTGTTTTAGAAACTTCCTGATCGGTTTTGTGACAGAACTGCCCATGCGTCTGACCATCGGGATAACATTGGGAAAAATAGATATCCAGATATTAAAGCCTATGATCAGACAAGAGTCAAATTATCTACATCAGATAATGGATCAGATTACATTAACGCTAACTTTGTGGTGGGATACAAAGAACGAAAAAAGTTTATTTGTGCTCAGGGCCCCATGGACGCAACTGTTAACGATTGGTGGAAAATGATTTGGGAACAACATGTTCATTTTATTCTCATGTTGACAAATGTGGAAGAATATAACAAAACCAAATGTGCAAAATATTGGCCAAGCGAAGGGTCTACCAACTATTTAGATTTCACTGTCACTCATTGCTCAGAAAAGAGATATTCAGGTATTTATTAACAAATTAATTGAAAATTTTTCAATTATAATTTTGTTTGCTTTTTTTTAAATATAGATTACCTCGTGAGAAATTTAAAGTTGACAAAAGTACGAACTGGAAATGGAAACGTCGAAGAAGGGAAACAACAAGAAGAAAGAGAAATTGCACAATATCATTACTTGGTTTGGAAAGACTTTATGGCTCCTGAACATCCTGTTGGAATACTGCGATTTATAAAAAGATTCAATGAAGCCTATGCTCCAGACAAAGGCCCTATTTTGGTTCATTGTAGCGCCGGAGTTGGTCGCACAGGAACTTTGGTTGCGCTAGATTCTCTTCTTCAGCAACTCAATGAAGAAACTTGTGTTTCAATATTTAACACTATATGTGATCTCAGACACCAACGAAATTATCTCGTACAGTCTCTGGTTAGTGTTTTTTTAACTTGAAAAATTCGTATTTGTATTTATCATTCTATTCCGATACTCTATAGAAACAATACGTTTTTATCTACCGTGCTCTGATGGAAATGGCTCAATTTGGAGATACTGATGTTTCAGCTTCAGACATTAAGTCACACATAGAGAAAATGAAAGGAATTGCAGAAGGAAAAACAATATCTCGACTGCAAGAAGAATTTGAGGTATAATTTATTATTAACCTTCATACTATATTTCCAAACGAAATTCTAATTCACAATGCTTTGTATTTTTTTTCTCTTTGCAGAGACTAGTTCAAGTAATCGAAGACAGAAAACCATTTACTGTGGGTGCTTCGGAAGAAAACCGCCACCGAAATCATGCTGAAAACATTATTCCTTATGACCGTAATCGCGTTCATCTATCTCCAATGCCAGGACTAAACAAAGAAATTAACACGTATATAAATGCTACTTTCATTGAGGTAAAACAGAAATTATTAATTAGCTACCGCATTAAGTTGTGAATTACACTCATTTTTAAAAAATATCTAAATTTGCAACAGGGATATGACAACACGGAACAGTTTATTATTGCTCAAGATCCGTTGGATGTGACAATAGGAGACTTTTGGAGAATGATAGTTGAGCAAAATATTAGGAGCATTGTGATGTTATCGGAGACTGGAGAAGAGAAATGTCCTCGATATTGGCCTGAGAAAGATCAAGAAACAAGTCATGACTATATCAAAGTTAAATACATGCAAAGCCAAAGTTTTCCATTTTACTACCGGCGAGAGTTCACTATTACAGATACCAAATGTGATCATTCATGTCTAGTAACTCAATTTCAATACAATGGTTGGCCTGTTGGGGAAGGAGAAGTACCTCAAATTGATAGAGGGATAGTAGAATTAATTGACACAACATTCAAACACAAGAAGGATACGTTGGATGGAAATGTTGGGAATGTTGGTCCCATAGTTGTACACTGCAGGTAATTAATTATACTAGATAATTTAAGTAATTGTTTTGTTATTATCCAAAATAGTTGAAAATAGAAATTAACATTTTCTTGTTTCATGTTTTTAGCGATGGGGCTGATAGAAGTTGCATTTTTGTGGCACTAGCCATTCTAGCTCAACAAATGTTGAATGAATCTCGAATAGATGTGTTTAGCGTGGTTCGAAAGCTAAGATCCCAAAGACAAGGATTGTTCCGTAATTTTGTAAGTTATTATCTAGATTTAAAAAAAAAAAATATGACAATTATATAGTTTATTTTTGAACAATTAATTTTGTTTGCAGGCGCAATATGAGTTTATCTATCGTGGGCTGTATACATTTGCAGAGCTACATGTTGCAAATGGAAACGCTGCACATTGATTTAATCACTGATCGGGATCTGATTCTACTCTCAAAAAATTAGGACATTTAAATAAATATATATACTGTTTTGACATGTAGGCAGGTTCAGACACAGAGTTGCATTTATCTTGAACTATATGAATGTAACACCTCAACTGGTCATTCCGTTACTAAAACAATTGTTGTGTGCTAGATTTTCTTCATATGCCTGGAACTTTTCTACTCTTGTAATACTACTTGCTGTTGCTACTAAATATTTTCCTGCTCCAACAACTGTGCTTCTCGTCTGTTTTTGTAAAATATTACTACTGATGCTTACATTGAATAATGTAGAAAGGAACTTCATGACAGTTAAGGTATCAATAACAATAATATAGTTTTTGTACGACAGAAGGAGGCTTAAGACATTAGATGTAGAACTACTTGACTATTTTTTACTCAGATCGATGTTATAAAATGTCGATGTTTCTTATTCGTGTTTGATACTATATTGTATGCAAGTTCAAAATAACAAGTTTAGGTGATTTAGAGAATAATTATTGTTGAATAAGCATCAACAATAAGCATCATTTATTTTAAAGTGTAATAATTACACTGTAATTTCCTTATTCATTGCCTTTATATAATGCTTAAAGCAATACAAATTGTACAAATTGGGATTTGTTTTGATAATCCCCATTTCAAAACATTTCAAAAACATTTTTTTTTGTTCAAAACGTACAAATTCTTCTTTCATTCTTTGTTATTCCTTGTTGTTGTTTTTTCTTATAGCGATGATAAACGCTGATATTACTCATATTACCAAAAAGACGCTCTGGTAGATTTAGATTTTAGTTTTATAATTCCCCGTCTTAGTTTTGCATTACAATTTTTATTTGTTATTTCCCGTTAGCTTGTAATGTTGGCCACAAGTTTGTGTAATAATTTAGTTCCCATGCATAATATATTGTTGCTTATTTTGGTCATGATATGAAACACTGTAGACTGATGGCGTAAATAAAAGCCTTTAAACGAAATGAATTCAAAATGTCCTTGATAGTTGTTGAATTGTCATCATCAATTTTTCTTGTTCCATATATTATTTGAAAGGAAGTTGTTGGTAAGTCTTCTTTTGTTTTGCATACATATATAACTACTTATGTGGGCTGACTATATATTGATTGATTTGATATTTTTCTTGCATATGCTCAGAATACATGACATGTCTATCTGAGTTCCTTTAAATCCACTCTCACTCAATAAATCAATACTTTTTAAATTACATGCAAAGCAAAGACAGGAGCGACTGGAAAGAAGAAGTGAAGAAGGAAGGTAGTAGATAGAAAACAAGAAATGCCAATAATAAGAAGAAGACGAGAGAAGTAAGGAATCCAACCAAAGACATGTAATGAGATGAGCCACATCTTTCGCTATTTACCTCAAATCCAAGCATTTTCCCTTAGGGTTCATTTTTTTAGCCGCAGTAGCTGCAGTAATTGCAAATGAGATCTACTTTCATAAATAAATATATTATAATGACATAGGTTTGCATAAAAAGGGTAATTATAAGTTTCTGAAGATGAGTTATAAGTTTAGAAGGATGCTAGTCTTGGTTTTGTTGAAGGGGAAGACGAGACAGGAGAATAAAAGTTGGGGGTTTTAGCCATAAAAAGGGCAGTGTGAAGAGCAAGCAGCAGCGTTGCTTTGCTCTGCTTCCTATCCCTCTCTGCCTCTCGTTCGATTGGACGGTGAGGGAGAAAAGGGTTAAGCAGAGCTTGTGCCCAACTCCTGCGTCTATCTCTCTCTGGTTGGGTAGCAGGCAGGGAGGGCGTCCTCCGCGCCCTACTCGCGCCCCGCGCCCTCCACACACCCCGCACACACCACCACGCACTCCTTGCCCCACTCCCTCAATTTTGTGATAGGGGGTCTCCTCTTCCCATAACAATAATAATATCTCTCCTTCTCCGCTATCCAATGAATGCTTTCTCTCTACAACTATTCCCAAGGCTCACTCAAAAACCAAGAGCCGCCGGACAAGCGCTAGTATACTAAAGCGCTCCAAACCAACCAGCGCTCAAAACTTAGCAGCGCTCAACAAACACAACAAAATACAACAAACAGTATCAAAATATTCAGGAGAAAGTATTTATAAGTAGTGTTTTATAAATATAGTTTAAAACTCCTCGGCCTCAAAAATAACTTAGCATAAGAAGAGAAAAGAAGAAGTTGACAACTATTTTTAACACACAAGTATTAAAAATGTGATTTACTTTCTATGGCTAGAAATGGGACTAATTTGTTGTGACAATGGGATGGTTAACTTAGCTCAAGTCAGGGATTTTCCTCAACATTAATTAATCAATTATTGGCTATGAGGGCCAGCACTAATTAGTTGGTTGCAGAGCTCGTTAGTTAGTGGGCAGTACAAACATTTGGCGTTTTTAAAGTTGGACAGAGAGGTTAGAATGTATGCCAAAGGGAAGGGCTCCGCAGTCCCTTCAGATGGCCAAGCTAAAGAAAAGTAAGGACAACATTAAATGTCAAAATGAGACCAACTACAACATACTAACCATTTTTTAATTTAAAATATATTATAGGCTGGCACTCTACGTCTACGAATATTTATTACACGTCGGAGCACAAAAAGCCGCCCAGACATTCCTTTCAGAGGTATGCAGTATGATGTGACCGCTTTGTGACCTGTGTCCCTTAAACCTCTGGCTTCTTTTTTTATAGATCCGATGGGAGAAAAATATCACATTAGGAGAACCTCCTGGGTTTTTACATTCTTGGTGGTGGTACGTTGTCAAACCTTGATGCAAATGATGTAAACAATGTTATAATTATATTATGGATTCGTTTCCAGTGTTTTCTGGGACCTGTATTGTGCCGCTCCGGAACGGAGAGATACCTGCGAGCATTCTAGTGAAGCAAAAGCATTTCACGACTATGGTTTCGTCAATTCCGGCTACGGCGTCAATGGAATTGCACATGTACGTAATCTGACTAGAACATTTACATAATATAGTAGCATTAGAAAAATATGGGAAGCTTTGATCGTAAACCCATCATAGTGGTTGTTGTTTATTCAGTTTGGGCGTTTTATATACTAATATACTTGTTGTTGGTTGACTATTATCACAGAACTCAGGTCCTGCCCCCAGTCCAATGGGTCCCAATGATGGAATGCCTGGAGGGCCCATGCCCCCCGGTTTTTTTCCTGTAAGCATTCCATGTTTTAACCGCTATAAATGTTAATTGTTGTGACACCATATATATATGTTTATATTTATTTATGAAATTGGTCTATGTATTATATGTATTATGTGTTGGGCTCATCATTGGAAGTGTTTAGTGTATGTGGCCTATATTGGAAGTTGTTTGAAATTTTGTAGAACTCTTCTATGAGACCATCACCACCCAATCATCCATCTTCCCAACCGTCCCCACATTCCCAACCCCCTCCACCACAAATGTTGACAAACCAAGTAAGAATTACTAATGTGTGCTGTCATGTGTAGTTGCTTTGCTATCAACACTTGTGTCTACTAACTTGTAAAAATCTAATACCTCTGTTTGTCTTGTAATTGTTTGTCATCTTGTTGTTTTCTATGTGGTGTCTTTTCTGTCTCGTGTGTGTCCCGTGTCCCTCTTTACTATTTTTAATTAATTAATTAATTTTAATAATTAATACTAATCTCTAGTAGTAATAGTTTAAAATTTAAGAAAAAAAAGAAGAAATCTCCAACATTGATATGAAATCTAACGAAAATATTTTTTTTCTTTTTTCCACAGCCGTTCATGGGCCCAAGGTATCCTCCGGGAGGACCTCGACCAGGCATGAGACTGCCGCAGATGGGAAATGACTTTAACGGGGTACGATTTCAGGCATCCAAACAATAATAATATAAATAATAATTTGTATAAATGTTCAGCCCCAAGGACAGCCCATGATGAGACCGATGGTGAGATACAAAGAATATAAATATATTTTTATTTATTTTTCAGATTGCTAAAGAAAAATTTGTTTTGTTTTGTTTTGTATAGGATGGACCTATGGACCCTAATAGACAAGGCAAGTTTTTATCAATATCAAAGACTGCTTGCAAGGATAAAAATAGTATTTTCCAAATAGTCAAAAAATTTAGTAAAATATTAATAATATTGGTTAGCGTTAGGGAAAATAGCAATTGACATCTTGTTTTCTAATGTATACATTTTTTAATGCCGCTGATGAACTTGTAGGAGAAGGTGGAGACTTTTGGCAAGGTATGCAATGCGTATTGCAGTTTAGTTGTTGTTTTGTTGTGCTTGCTTAAAATTGTTTGCACGTGGAAATGTTTGTTTGATTTTTTTTAAACTGTACCTAAGTATACACACTTAAAATCCTGCTTATTTTTTTTTTGTTTTCACTTTTAAGTAGTATGTAATAGAGCTATTTATCAATTTTTATTTTTATTTTGTCTCCCATCTGCAAAAGTTGTTATTTTTTTTGTTGTTGTCGTTGTTGTTGCTCTGAATGTGTTTAGTATTTGTATGATCTTGTGCATTTTAAAGTATTACAATAATGAATAATTGATTGTATTTAATCAAGGACCTGGAGGAATGGCTCCAATGGGACCTAGAATGACCCCACCGAGACCAGGAATGGGCCCTTTAGGACCTTCCTCGTACGGTCCGGGCCCTGGAATGCGCGGCCCTCCACCTCCTGGCCCTGGGATGCCTCCAATGTCAATGGCTGGCCCAGGCAGACCTCAATGGCCACCTAGTACTTCTGCGGTAAGCTGTCCTATAAACTAACTACCCATTTAATAGTACCATCATTTTATATTTTTACTAATTTACAATCCTTTAAAAAATAGCCTATGAACTATAATTCTTCGTCGCCAAACTATGGCGGACCCCCTGGAAATAGCGGCCCGCCCGGGCCTGGAACTCCTATCATGCCAAGTCCGCAAGGTATATAAAATTTATTACAAACCCAAAAGTTGAATAGATATTTAAGTTGTCTTCATTTTATATTTCAAAGATTCCTCAAGTTCTGGTGGTGAAAATATGTATGGGATGATGAAACCATCTGGGGGCTCACTAAATCCGGTAATTTAAATTTACTATTATAATACAATACAATTTATTGATAAAGAGGTTGAATGATATATATCATTTTTGTTAAATAGGACTTTCCTATGGGTGGAGGGCCAGATGGACCTTTAGCGCCTTTAGGGCCTGGAATGGCCCCTGTTATGAACGGTGATGGGATGGATATGAAAAATTCGCCAGCCAACGGACCTGGAACTCCTCGGGATGAAGGGTCCTCTATTGGAGAGTACAATTTAGGGGGGTTTGGGGGTCCGCCTGAAAACGTGAGTGCAAGATTTTCTCAAGAAAATATTATTGGTACGATGGAACAGCGAATTCATAGTTGCACTTAACCTGTGTAGGAACCATCTGAATCTGCAGCGATTTTGAAAATCAAAGAAAGCATGCAGGAAGAGGCAAAACGATTTGAAACGAAAGACTCTGAACAACCAGATTATTTCATGCAGTAACAAAAAAGCTGCAGAGACAGACAGACAGAGAGAAAGAATGAGAGAGAGAAAGAGAGAGAGAGAGAGAGAAGAAAATAAGAATTGATATCATTATATATCCGTAGCCTTCTTTCCACATAGTCTTTCTATCAAAAAAAAAATAAAATAAAGGCGGATGGGAGACGATATTATTTAGATTAAAATCTCAGAATCCAGGAAGTGGCGTTCCTTGTTACCAAACAGATTCTGGCAAAAATCCTATACCTTCTAATCTAACCTTTTGTAGTGTACTACTGCAGAAAACTTTAAATAATATATTAGTTAAATTCACATCAAACTAGTTTTTTTTTTGTCTGTATATTTGTAAATGGCTCTGTAGATTTGTTAGAGGAACTGTGTTAAAATCCAATCATAAGAGAAGAAAGCATTCATTTGTTTAGTTAGTTAGGAAGGATATATACTCGGAACTTGACTGGGTAAATATTAATTTTTGTGCGTGAATGAGTCAGTTTAAATGTGGTGGTGTACAGCCATTTTTTGATACAGTTTATGATGATGATGTGAAGTCTATATACAATTCAAAAAAGTTAATGATTGATTGCTAAAAAAAAGCCTGACACTTTTTGGAATCATTCCGTATATATATTTACAGTTTAGCCTGTGTTTAGGTGTCCAAGTGCTAATTACATGTAGACCTTTAGCTATTACTCCAGTGACTGTGTGTATATTGGAAAACTGTGGCACATGAGCTTTATATTTAAAAAAGAAATATGGGGTGTATCAAAAGACGAAACTTTCTACTTAAACTTTGCGAGGTGTCAGGTTATCTCTAGGTTCTGTGGACATCATCCAAAATGCACTACTACTTTTTTGTGCAGGTATGTCCCTTAATAGTGTTTGCTAAATTTTGCTTTTTTGGTGGGGTTCCGTAGAAAAGAAACATTTAATAATAATCATAGTTGTCAAAAAATCCCGAACAATTTCTCTTGCTGTAGAAAACATTGCATAGGGCCTCTTGTAGTAGTTTTCTTGTGGTTTTTGTGTCTATTGATCATTCGTGGCGGTGCTCAGTTGCTTATCACAAATTTTTATATATTATTTCTACGTTATGTAACGTAGTAGTTTTACTAGTCTATAATAATAATAATTTTAATAATAACCATACACAATTACCATACAAAATTGTTAACAACCAATGTGTTTTTGGTGTTAATTGCAGATGGACGAATTCATGCTCTGAATGAATTGAATGGCAACTGATGGATGTGACTGCGGAATTATTGGAAGCTCTGCTATTGTCTAAGAATTATTATTAATAATAATAATTAACTTATTATTATTATTACTTACTACTATAAAAACAAACTGTTATTATTATAGTTTACTTTTTCAACAATATTTGTTGTCGTTTAATATAAAAATTGTGTTTCATAATAGGACATTTACATGGTAAAATTGTTATGCATGTTTTAATTTATATAAAAGAAATCCCACTTTTTCCACAAAATATTGCTTTCTTTGTTGATGTTAGATAGAGTAATAACCTTCCATACATAATTTTTTAGAAAAAAAAAACGAGTAAAGATTTACGTTGATAAAATTGAAAGAGTGATTGTTGTTACATGATTTTGGAATTGTTGTCATAAAAAGCGGAGTTGTTGGTGGGTGTTGAGGGGCTGGGGTAATTTTATTAAGAATTGGGCATGCTGGCTACTTTTGATAGAAGTAGAATGATGGCATGTAATTGGTCAAGTGGTATTTCTCTGGAAGGCAGGCAGGCAAGCAGGAGTCTGCTCAAGCTTTGTGGCGAATTCGCTATAATAGCAACTTTCAGTTGTGGTACAGATCTCAGTCCGTTTCATCCTCTCTGTCCCTGGCGGAGTCAGTTCGCCGTATCCTTCTTGTGATAACATTTTGCATACAACATAGTTGTGAAACATGGAAGTGAACATGGATCAAACGGCCAACAAGGTTGAGGACGCGGAGGAGGCTGCAGGGCCCTTGCACCGATTACTGTAAGCAACTCAATCATCATCATCATCATCATCACCAGGACTGTGAACAAGTGTCTGTGCAATCTTTATTCCAATGGACAATTTCCGTTGCCTCCGGCTTTACAAACCAGTTGATTTTTTGCCTCATTATTATCGCAACCCCGGTTGTTGTTTTATGCTCAATCTCATTAAGCTGGTCTCACAAAGTATCTAATGCCAAGATGAGAAAAAAGCAAGAGATAGCAAATGATTTACTCTGGTAGGCAGGGACAGGTAGTTAATTGTTCATCATCAAGGAAGGAAAGAAAGAAAGGCATGTGAGTGGAAACATCCTGATGATAAATAGAAAATACTATAAGAGTCCAAACAGCTACTTTTTAAAAGCGTTGACAATTATAGTAGCATGTAGTAGTACATGGTGTGAATCTGTAACAGTTTCAATGTCGTTTCAATCGGCTCTTCCTGTCTGGGCTCCCTACATGTATATATACCCTATGCATCCAAAGTGTCTGCGTTAATTGCTCTTCGGATCATGTTTCATACTAATAGTTGTCAAAAATGAGACTCTCTCATCTTCCCCCTTTGCACTTCTCTAACAATTTGCTCAGTTTATGGGCAAAACACGTAAAAAACAAAACAACAATGAGGTCGTTAAAATGAGCATCTTGTGCCTGCCTGCATAATATTCAAGAGGTGTTTAGCATTTCCAGCAGCAAAGTTCTCTATAAATATATATATATATATATTTAGTTGGTTTGGTGAATAGTCATTAAATGCGTGAAATGGAAAGTAAATTGGAGACATGAATTTAAGTTGTGTGTTATTACTTTGCATTTTTTGTTAATAATATTCCTCTGGCTTGTTGAATGTCATCAGCAAGTTGCAGAGTCTTGCAGCATTTTCTCATATTTTAATAGAGACAAGAAAATGGTCTGGGAGGGAGAGGATGTCGGTCTAAAATTGGAGATGACATAACAAATAGTCTGCTAAGCTGTTTGTATAAATTTCCTTGTTTTCAATTTACTCGCTCAACAAGTGGTTTAGTACTTGTTGCTTGGCACCGGTTTTGTTTTGACTTGTGGAGACGAGCCTCTTGTTCTCCCATCCTTAAGTAATTACTAAAATAATTCCAGCTAAAACTAAATTACAAGTATGCAATACAAGTGTGCAAACAGGGAATGGGAGAAGATTCTATCAAAAATCTATTATTTTCCAATGATTGTTTTCCCAAATCAGTAACTTAACACTGACAGGTATCGAGAATTCAAATTGGAATTGAACTGACATTTGATTGATTTTGAGTGAGTCGAGGTGAAGGATATACAATATATTATGCATGTATAAATAAGTTGTATTGGATGACTATGGGATGAGATTTAAATTATACATGAAAAAGATTGATTTGAGATTATTTGAAATATTTTGCAAGACAAAACATGCCGAGTTTCTTAATTCCTCTTTAGCAAACACATGTCTGCAATGCACCCAGATACAGTTGATTCAGTTTTATTTTCGTCATGTCGAGTGGCAAAAAGTGCCGAACATCAAGTCGAAGCGATCACTAAAACTAAACCGGATTCAAAAATTATCGAGGAAAGCATTTAGTCAAGTTTTAGTCCTTCTGCCAAAAATACACACGTATCCGTCGAAAACAAACGGTGGAGGTATTTGCTTTTTGTTCTTGGTATATTTTTAAAATTTTCATACATAGAAGAATAGCATCGTCAGAGTTTTTAAAAACATGTGCAAATTGTAGAGCACGTGTTTTTTTTCAACAAAAGTGCTAATCATTCAACACTTTTTATGGAAAGGGGAGAATTGACGTCCATTGTCTTCAATCATTTATCATTACCATCATCTCCATTTACGACTTTGGCAAGAAAAAGAATTTGTGACACAAAATGTAGAGTTGATAATAATGTGCATATATGTAGTCTAGTATTATTTAAAATTATCTTGATTAGCTTCATTCAGATTTAAGTGAGTTATTTGTGGTGTTCTAAAATTGGAACTGTTTTGTGACTATTTGCAAGATCGTGTGGTGATACTTTGTTAAAGCGTCAATGAATTTTGGCTGTCTAAGTACATAAATCTCAAACAAAACATTTTTTTTAACTACATTTTAGGGAACATCCATATTAAGAATCTTAATTTAAGATAAAGTAATATCAACCAGGTCAATAGTTTAAGCAAAATATTCCGGACGGAGAGAACTCCGTGACCTCTTAATTTTGATTATGGCTAATTTAAGACGCAATTCCGTAACTTTGTTACATTAAATAGTTGCCTGCAAAATTTTATTCGAAATGATTCCAGGTTGTCAACTTGATTAGAAAATTGCTCATAACTTTGATATTGTGAAAGAATGAGAACTGGAGGAGGCGGTTTGAGATTTTATTTCTCCTTTTTTAACTCGCTTTATTTCACTACTTGTAGGAACCAGTAAATTGTTGATTTGATGAAATTTGAGCTATTTGAATTTCAGACAGTCAGTTATTATATTTTTTCGTCTTGTCCAATGATGATGATGACAGTTGTCACTTGAACACTCATTTTAAGCTTATTATCTTGTTCTATCCTATTATTCATGTTGCGGCTTTTGAAAGCAGCTCATGAGCTTATTGAACAAGACAATTTTTATGTTTTTTTATTCAAGATATAAGGACACACAATTTCAAATTATCAGTAATCTTTGTAATACAAAGTAATTTAGTAAATGATTGTAAAAAAAATTGAGTGACTAACTGCTGCTGCTCTGTTTTGTCTCATTTTGCCTCTACTTTTGTGTATAACTATAACACGCAAATGCACATGTCTTTCGTTTGGTTCTCTTTGGGGTCAGGAGGCGAAAAAGTCTCGACTTGATACATCACTTTAACTAGTCGGAGTTAAATAATAATAATATTAACTATTTAATTAATGTTTTGCTGACATTTGCGTAATTGGATTATCCAGCCAAGGACAATCTGCAGTATTTGTTTATTTGATCATCTCAACTTATAACTAGGGATATAAAATGACAGCCTGCAAAATTTCCCCAATAAAAAAAGAGAAAAATGTGTCAATGTCGCTTTTATGTACTTAATTCTTCATTTTCGCTGAACTTTGGCTTAGCTTCTGGAAGTTGGGATAATAATTGCAACATAAAAGTAGCCATGTTTAATCACACAAACAAAGTTGATTAGATGGGGATGTTAAATTTTCTTGGCTCATCATAAACCGAGTCTCGTACTTAAATCCAGAGACATCAGTTGCCCACTCATCATTTCACACCAAACGCTCGCCAGTAATTCATGGACATGGTCTTTTAATTTTCCAGTCAACTAACAAAAGCACTTTGTACTAATTACATTTTGCCACCTCCGTAAATTGTTGATTTGTGTGGATGTCAAGTCGAGTAGTGGTCACAGTGACACTCTGAATAATAGCAACAACCACTTTGTAAGCAAATAGACCATTCATCATTCATCATTCTGCCACTTGGAGAGCAATAATGTTTGACGCTTGTTGAATGAACGTTGTTGGCTGACTGTATGTACAACAGACAATGTTGCAGGCCAGTTTAAGAGTAATTAAGCTATTTTAGTAAAGGAAGTAGAATTGTCTGCACTTGGGAACGTGAGGTCACTGGAAGATAATGTTTCACGCTCTTTAAATGATCTAATTCTTATTCTTTTCTTCCTCTCCAGAGCATCATCCCCAATAAAAGTGTTTCGACAGGCAGCAGGAGACGGGGGAGGGATGGGAGGGAAAAAATTCCGTGCCCCCACGGCAGAAAGTACATGGAAATGTGTGCGGACCAACGCGTTGACCTTGTTGACGGTGGCAGGTGTCCTCTCGGGAGTCGCCCTCGGCTTCCTCCTCCGTAGCTCCCGTGAAGAAAAATGGTCACAGCGAGAACAAGTTTATGTGAAATTTGCTGGTGATATTTTCCTCCGGATGCTAAAAGCCCTTATACTCCCTCTAATTGTCTCCTCACTTATTTCCGCAATCGGATCCCTGGATTTAAGTTTATCTGGGAAAATAGGAGCAAGGGCCCTGGCATATTACATGTTTACTACTCTTTGTGCCGTTGTACTCGGAATCATCCTCGTCGTTGCCATTCATCCTGGAAAAGTTGGAACTGATCCATTGAACTCGGAGGGCAAAGCAAGAGATGTAACAACTGCCGATACCCTCATGGATCTCGTCAGGTAACATCACCATCACGATCTGATTGAAATTTTTTTTTTGCAAAACGAGATGTCAAAGGCGTGGCTTTGCGGTGTAATTTATGGCTTATTCAATATTCTTCTATATGCAGATGAGCTTATATAAATGTTTATCGCTTTTCCATGCAAAAAAATGATCATACAATAAACAAAAATATAACTGCTTTTTTTTTTAAATTTCAGAAATATGTTTCCACCCAATCTCGTTCAGGCAGCTAGCTATCAATACCAAACCGTTTTGGTTCCTCCGACACCCGAACAATTTGCAAATGCTGCAAGACAGGGGAAAAGTAAGCCTAATTTTAATTTCTTTAACTATGAGGCAACTCAAGACGTTTTTACAATAATATATAGATTTAACTGTTACGGAATACGAGATGAAGTCCAAGTACACGGAAGGGACGAATATTATGGGACTCGTTGTTTTCTCAACTGTTTTGGGAATCACGTTGGGTAAAATGGGTGCTTCTGGAAAGCCATTGTTGGACTTTTTTACCAGTTTGTCATCTGCAATGATGATTATTACCAACTGGGTTGTATGGTATGTCCTTTACATATGTACGTCTTTAATATTGCCAATTGGAATGTTACAATGATATTAATTCATATTCAAAGGTTGTCGCCTGTTGGAGTTTGCTTTTTAATTGCTGCCCAATTGTTGGAGGCTGATGATATTGGACATATATTGGAGAAACTAGGAATGTATTTTATGACGGTGATGCTGGGTCTCTTCCTACATGGATTTGTGGTGCTACCCTTCCTTTATGCTGTAGTAGCTCGGAGGTTACCTTTCAAGTTTATTATGAACATGACCCAAGCATTGGCCACGGCTTTTGGAACCGCTTCCAGGTACATTCCATTTCACAGTTTGCAAAACTTAATATTAATAATAATGATAATTACTTTTCCAACCAACCAGTTCGGCCACACTCCCAATTACTATCGGATGCCTTGAGGATAAAAATGGAGTTGATCCAAGAGTTTCGAGATTTGTGCTTCCTATCGGTGCTACGATAAATATGGATGGAACTGCATTGTACGAGGCTGTGGCTGCAATTTTCATATCTCAAATGGCAAATGTACCCCTTACTCTTGGCAGTATCATTGCCATCAGGTAATTTGTCACTGAAAATATTTGAGATCATTGATTTACCTCCATGAGGGTATCACTTGTATCAAATAAATAAATAAAATAAATAAATTGACAGCCAATGTGTGTTTTTTTTTTGCTTTTTTTAGTATCACTGCCACTGCCGCAAGTATTGGAGCTGCAGGGATCCCACAAGCCGGTCTGGTAACGATGGTCATGGTGCTAAATACCGTTGGATTAAATGCTGATTATGTGGCCTATATTATTCCAGTTGATTGGCTTTTGTAAGTTGAAATTTGTGTCCTTGTCTTTTTTATTCAATGGTTTCTAAATTCGTTTTTGGAATATGCTTTTACAGGGATAGGTTCCGAACGGCTATCAACGTGCTAGGAGATTCTTTAGGTAAATTGTTTATAATTTTGAAACAATATTTTTACATTGCATCTTTAATGAAATGATTTGTCATTAAGAAAACTGAAATCAGAGCATAGTTAATATCGAATGTCAACATTGTCAACTCGAATCATGTTTTGAATGTCAATTGATTCTACACAAATAACTCAATAAATCTGGCCAGTTTCCTGAATTCTATTTTTACCAATGGAAATTCAATGCTTTGTAGATCCTTGCCATTCATTTTGAGCTTTTTAGCCTCACCCTCAGGGGCAGGGGGTGTGATTGAAAATTTGGGGCAAACTAAGATTTGTTAAATCTTAAACTGGATTAAATATTTGCATCTGGCAAATGAGATTTGATTATGAGATTATTAAATGACGTCTTTGTATTTGTGCAGGTGCTGGGCTGGTGGACGTGTTGAGCAAAGCGGAGTTGGAGAGCATGCCGGATTCCAATCAAGTGGAAGCGATGGGGGCACACAAACGCAAAAGTACTGGTGGCACTTCCGGAGACCTCGAGTGCCACACAACGCCCATTTAACCCCAACAACAATTGCTACTTTACTAATGTCCCGGATGAATTGTGGAATGAAACGTATGCTTTATTTATGGTTGTGTTTAATTAGACAGTTATGGGACAGCTTCAATATTGCACACACGTATTGAGGGTGTCTCTTAGATTATTTTGCATGTTGATTGATTGAGAACAACTATCTGATTGCTTGTCCCCACGAAAAGTATTTTCAGTTACCCATAATAATATTTGTTTTTTAAGAAATTAATTGGTCTCTTAAATCTGATTTTGTATTTAACTTGGCATTTAAATTTTATATACTAGGTTAATTTAATTAGAGATATGGAAATTAGATGAGTCGTAGTTTGGTTATTAATTTTGTTAAGTATGAATTGAAGTTTGTTTAGTGTGTAAAGTTCGTCCAAGATTGTCTCTTTCTGTATAATTTGTTTGTTACAGAGTCGTAGACGTTTTTAGAGATATGTTGCACATTCATTCATTTCATGGATGCATACTTAATATTGCAATTTCGTATATTTTGTAGTTGTATATATAATCTATCTATTTTGCCTAGGATGCCTAACCTTAAAATATTGCACAAACAATCCATGTGAAATCTCATTAACAACTATGTATATATACAAGAAAGCTATAAAGCCTTGTACATCACAAACTCACAAAGTTTTTAATTAAAAAATGGAACTAAATAAGAAAGTATTTTATTACACCTCATTGTGCGTGTCGTTACCTTTCTTATGCAACTAATTCAAGACATTATCATTTGGCATCATATTAGTAACGTTTATTGGACAAATAACAATTACGCAACAAAAATAATCACACAACAATGTTTTGGTTAACCCCTAAAAAGGGCTCATCAGTTCATATTTAAGACTATTTAAGGTGGTTTTGACTGGACTTCACAACACTTGAAAATCTAAATTTACAAGTTGTTCACAAGTAAAAACGAATATAAAAATAAGTTGACTATCTACTCTAAATGGTTACAGCAATAAGAAATACAAATGTTACAAGTTCATAAATAAATTTTCAGATAGAAAACTGCTGTAAAATAGTTACACTTGACAAAAAAGAACAATCAAAGGACAATTTGCCGCATGATGATTGCTAGCACCTACAGTTTACAAAGACAAAATAGCAGAGGTATAAATAAGCCTATGGCTACAAAGACTGGAAACACTGCGGAGGTCATTGTCACATCTTCGTATGGATCTGCAGTTTTTGGGCCACTGGGCTTCCGATTCTTGATAGTTTTTATGTCCTCATGATGCTCATTCAAAATCTCTTCTTCTTCTTCCTCTCTGTTGGAAATTGGGGGCAGTTGTGGAATGTCTGGAATTAAAAAATGTGGTTTGTAATGAATGGTATTAATAGCTTACATTAACTAACCGTCCACTGTCCCTTTAATGACATAAATTGCATTGACTTTTGGATTATCCCGATATCCCTATTTAAAAGAAATTAAAAAAAAACAAAACAATAATGTGTGTTGAAATATAGAAGAAACACTTGTTTTGTTATTACCTTTATAAACTCCACTCTAATCTTTCCTCCTCTGACTTCTGATTCAACGCCCTTGTAAGTCAGAGTATTCGTATCCCCAGAAATGTGAAAGGGGACAATTTCATCATAAGCAATCCCATGTCCTACCTTGTCATAAATGTCCAAATCGGATATGATGGAGTTTACATTGAGGACAACATCAAAGACCTAAAAGAAACCAAAAAAAAATAGTCTCTTGGTTAATCCTAACATTAAGATTCCTAAGTTTACTTTCATGTTTGGAGCATTGAAATAAACTTCACAAAACTTGAGGACCATGACATAATCTCCGTCCTCAGCTACGGGGATATCATATCCGAACGTAGAGTGATGATATCTCTCCGTTTGGTAAAGGATTTGGTCATTTGCATGTACTCGACCGATGGTCATCAAATGTTTCCCATAATCCGACGCTGTCCCTATTTTCAGTGGATCCTTCTGATAATGAATCCCGTTGACGTCCACATGTGCATCTCCACCCGCATTGACGGCAAAGATGACCTTGACCCTGCCACTGCCCCCATCAGCCCCGCCCCCACAAAGGGAGACAGTCAGTAGGAAAAGCAGCCCCCACTTCATCCTAGTCGAACAAGAAGGAGGGAGCAAAACAAATAAGCATCTGGACGAAGAGGATATTAGCATTAGCTATTAGTAATTACCTTATCTTATTCCAAATTAATTCCCAGCACAGGATGCTAGTAGCAGTTGCTATTCAAAATAGTTCATTCTCTCTCCAAGCCTTCTCCCGATAAACAAATTAGATCAATGTTAATTGTTATTTGTTTGAGATAAAGCAGCTTGTCTAATAATTTGCCTAATTTGCCAACTTTGGAATATGGAATTTATGGAAATAGTGTGAGCCAAAGTTGGTTTGAGATTTAGCCGAATTTGGGGTTTGGGGAGGGAGAATTCCGTCTCAGTCCAAAACAAGCCGGCTGCCAGTCAACATTGTTGAGTGTCCTTGTCCACAACAAAGACAGACACCGACGGCGTCACTTACTCGGGAGAAATTGGTAAGCATCTATCTCAATTAAAAGTACAAGTTGAAACAAAATTCTGATTCTGATTATGATTTAATTACAGGAGCAGCCAGTTATAAGCCAGCTTACTTCTAGATGCTATTAGCGGAACACAATTAACATGAGCCAAGATAATCTACAATCAAATTTGGTCTCTCTTAGACTCTGCGGTATGTTCGACTTTTGGCCTGTTATTATTATAAAGACCTTTTGGGATTTATATTTTTAATAAAATTATTGAATTTATTTTATTATTACTAGATGTTGGAGAGCCGAGTGGAATAGAACAAAGCGTACAAATGGCCCAAGTGGAAAGCATGCCAATTGAAATAGTTTCAGCAATGTTAGAATTGGCTTCTTTAGATCAGAATACACCAATTTTAACGACAAATCCTCCTGAAGACAATCAACAGCAAGTTGTCGCTACTTCTTCGTCTGAAAAGCTTTCTGTGGATGTACTTGTATCAAATGTCACAGAAAAAAAGAAATCTCCAGCTCCATCATCAAAATC